>OX104119.1:80742524-80799695 GCA_944474755.1 Limnoperna fortunei
ACACACGAAACGGGAGAGCTGAACAATAGGTTATCAGAGTAAGTTTATGGTGCACCCTTGTCACATTGTTGGTACTGCAATTGATGTTTTTCAGGCTATTTGCTACAAAATAGAACCCAGATTAGAAGACTAAATCTGAATCTTGTCATGTAATGAATAAATTAATATACTATCTAACTTGAACATACAATTAATTCAGTATATAGCAAAATGAATCAAGATTCAGTTCCAGAGGGGTTTGGTTCAGGCAGTTTTCCCTTCATAATAATTAGTATTATAATCCAGTTATATATATAATATTGGTGGCCTTAGTGGCCTAGAGGATAAGGTAGTTAATATTGATTGTGAGTGTCAACTGCATGTGATTACGGCATTGTGTTAGACTGCCGTCAGGCTGGACTCAAATCTTAATAGAAAAGTATTGCCAATTTTCCTGCTGAAGGTAAATTTTTTTACCTGTTACCCACTAAAAACTGGATACTATGATACAGCCAAAAACTGCTGAATGGAACATTAAACAACAATCAAACAAACATTAACCATAGTTTATGTTATACTATATGACTGAAGGTAACTTATGTTTTTCAGTGATATAAACAAGATCCATGAAGGCATAGGAGACAAGATGGGGTCATGCTTACAGTGGTCCTCTGGATTCATCACTGGGTTCATCATTGGATTTGTTTATGGATGGAAACTGACCTTGGTCATTCTGGCCATCAGTCCACTGTTAGCTTTGACAGGATTTGTCATGAATAGGGTATAAGTTTTTGACATTATGCTAAGGGTCAGGTATGAGGGGAGGTGGGCGGCCAGTCCACTGTTAGCTTTGACAGGATTTGTCATGAACAAAGTATCATTCCAATATGATGACCTTCATACGCTTTAAGAACACATTAGGGTTCTAATAAGCATAGAGCCCACTATGACGTCACAATTAGAATTCCGACATCATATATGCTCAACTGAAAATTTTTAAATGAAACCATGAATTTTGTTAAGATTTCTCAATATTTTTTTTGCATAAAAGGTATGTATATTAAATAAATTTATGTTTATGTCAATATTATTTGCTTTAGTATTCTTATTTGGGAGATATCATATTAGTTTAAAAAAACATTACCACTGAAAGCGTCCTTTTAGTCCAGCTTCCAAATTTTAAAACATTTGTCAGACATATAAGAATAGAAATAAATTATTGCAATTGTTATCTATGCTAATTAGAAAATGGTCAGTCCTTATATTTGTCTTATTTGTCTTCATTTTATACCTTGCTGTTGCTTGGTTTAAAATATTGACAAATATAAGGTCTGACCATGTTCTAATTAGCATAGATAACAATTGCAATAATTTATTTCTTAAATTTATAACACTGCTATGGCTGTGATATGAAGGAGGTAATTCTGATCATTTATTGCAGAAAACATAGACCATGGTGTTAAAAAGAGAAAAAACATTAATCTCACCTGGATCATATCATTCCCTTGTTGGCTTTCATTATGACCAAAAGGCTCAAATTTTAATTAAAACTCAGTTCCATATAAGTGTTCTAATTAAAGAAGCAAAATCTCATTAGCTTGATGTTGATATAGAAACTTAAATCTGTTTTTTAGCTTGTAGCTGATATGTCATCAAAAGAATTAGCTGCCTATGCCAAAGCAGGTGCCATTGCAGAAGAAGTTTTAAGTTCAATTAGAACTGTTGTCAGCTTTGCAGGACAGAAGAAGGAATGTGAGAGGTATTGTTTAATAATTTAGTTTGAAATCTGAAATCTGATTGGCCATCTCCATGGTAGCAATCCAGATTATGTTATAGGTCACATGACATATTAATACACAGATTAAATTTAAATACTTCCTTAATTTACAGCTGTTTATGTATGATTAATGAAATACTTTGGTTTTGGAAATTAAAGTTAAAAGTTTCAGCAGGTAAAACTCACATTAAATAAAATCCTTTACATTTTATTAAGCATAAACATACCCAAAGTAGCTTAAATTGTATTGGTTCCCTGCTATTTTGGTTATTTTGTATAATCTGGTTCCTGCTATATACATGTAGGTTATTTTGTATAACCTGGTTCCCTGTTATATATTGTATAACCTGGTTCCCTGCTATGTAGGCTATATTGTATAACCTGGTTCCCTGCTATGTAGGCTATATTGTGTAACCTGGTTCCCTGCTATGTAGGCTATATTGTATAACCTGGTCTGGTTCCCTGCTATGTAGGTTATATTGTGTAACCTGGTTCCCTGCTATGTAGGTTATATTGTGTAACCTGGTTCCCTACTATGTAGGCTATATTGTTGTTTCTGTACCTACATAATGTTAGGTCCCACTACACTCCTGCAACATAAAATGCTCATAGATGAAGAAGAGAGATAGACAAAGAAGAGTTACACTTAATATTTGGTTTAATTAAACAGATATATTACGCTCGAAGGGATGTTTGCCTAAAATACCAGTCACAAGATAAAATATACCATCTTTCGATTGGTATTTTTGGCAAATATCTCTCTAAGGCATAGTTTAAAATAGGATGTTTAAAGTAAATAAACAATCATATAAATAAAACTAAAAATTAAATTAAAAAAAAAAATAAAAATGACAAAAATAAATAGTTAAAATAATAAATTATTCAGAAAATGACCATAATAACAAGACACGGCCTGGTATGAAATAGAAAACCCAATACTGTCAAACATGTCTTTAATGAGTCCATAAAAAGATACTTTTTTGAGCAGTTAATGTTTACATGCCTTGGTTTATTTACAGATATAATTCACACCTTGCGGAAGCTAAAGCCGTGGGAGTAAAGCGAGGATTTACCAACGGTATTTCTATTGGTTTGGTCTATGTTGTGATGTTTGGAGCCTATGCCTTGGGATTTTGGTATGGAGCCAAGTTAATTGTGGATGAGCCTGGCAACTACAGCATCGGACGAGTTCTCATTGTATGTACATGTATATTGAATGATATCTGTAAGAATATACATATGTCTTGATAGGCTTTGGCTAAAATATATTTGAAAAAAAACGACTCTGGTCACATTTTGATTTTGGTGATCATATTTCTAATATTAATCACTATTTTATTGTATTTTATTCTGAAATGTCAAATACTTCTGGGTGAATGAGATTTTTTAATATCTCTTTTATTAATATTAAGAAATGATCCAGACAACTGCATTACAATTAAATTTGAGGGTTTTGACTTTGTAGACACTCCTCAGTACTGAAACTTGTCTGGATCAATATAGAATAATAGTTAGTTTCGACTTCGAGAATCAAAATATCTTATGAAATGTATTTATATCTTGACGAGTTTTCGAACTATATGTGATATGGTCTGTTTAAAAAACAAAAGCAACTATTATTCTAATTAAAGATTTTATATACTTAAAGTACTTCACAATTCGTTAAAATTCTAAACCACATGACCATGACCTGCATAAAACTTAATGTCAATTTCATTGATGACGGTTGTCATAGTGATGTAACAATGTAATGACTTATATTTTCGAATACCTTGTTATGTACAAGTGACAATAAAATATCGATCAAAGGTATAAATTACCAATAAATGTGACCTCTAGTAACTAGTGTGAACTATCTGTTTGATGGAAATTAGTAGCTGAGTCACTAGCTATTTGCCACTGTCTTTTTGACATTGAGGTTAGTAGTTTTAGTGTTTTTTGAATGGACTGGTTTAATTTATCTCAACTGTACATATTTCTTATTTCAGGTATTTTTCTCAGTTTTAATTGGTGCTTTCTCTATTGGTAATGTTGCACCACCCCTACAGAGCCTAGCGGCAGCCAGAGGGGCAGCGTATACAGTATATGAAATTATACAACTGGTATGTCTGAAATCCATTTACATCTTAGAAGGGGGTGTGGTGGGGGGGAATGAAGGTTCAAAAGAGATTCATCCTGTTAAATGACATATTTTAATGTAAAGATCTTTACACACTTTAGAAACACAATCCTATTTAAATAATTGAAAAAAATATGTACAGTAGTCCCCCTCTTGAAAGACCACCATATTTGCAACTGAAAAGTGGTCTTACAAAAGGGGTGGTCTCTCAAATGGAATTAGCTATGATTAGATTGTAATTACGTGTACATGTATTGTTATTATAATCAGCAACTTGTTTTTATCATGTTGTGTCCAGGATCATATCTTTGTAACTAATTTTTACCACATTTCACAAAATATATATGTGATATTATGTGTATTAACATTTGTTTTCTGTGTAGGTCCATGTGTTATCATACTTGAGATTTATCTGTCCGCTGATTATCAATAAAGTTTCATTTATATTGGTCTTAATAAAACTGTTTTTCTTCCCAATATCGTGCATACAATGTGTAGTTCTAACCCACTTTGTGTCAATATTCTTGAGACACGTGCTTTAAAAATGTTTAATTTGCATTAAAATCTCGAAATTCACTGCACAAAGCTAACTAAATTATTAATTGCAAATTTTATCTGCCTAATTGAATTTTTAATTCTCAGCAAACACATTTTCAAAATGATAAACGTGTAATAAATGTAAACATACCGGACTACTACCAAATCTTAAAATAGCTCGGTATGTAAATTATCTCAACCATATTTTTAATCTATATTTGGCCGATTAACCCTTTCTTTCACTTGATCAAAATTAAATTAAAAAAATAATTAAAGGAAATCAAACACATTTTCTTTACTGGAAAGACATAAAGACAGTTCATGTAACATTATTGGGTCACGAGGCCAAGATTATAATCAAAATGGCATCGTCCAAATTTTGTTTACTATCGTATGCAAATGATGTACACGTCACGTGAAGATTTTGGGACATAAACATTTGTTAATTCAATACTCGATATAAAAACCACAAATAAACAACCAACACACATTCTTTTATAATTTTATTAATACCAATAATAAACAATAGGTATTTTATTCAAAATCTTTCATCTGATAAAAATCAATGATGCATTTCCGGTCGATTTCCCGAACTTGAAGTTGAACTTCCGGTGTCATTTCTAGTAAACATAAACGTATACAAATTGATAATGTGGTCGTTCATGAGGGGGAAAAACATGGTTTTTTACAGCTACAGGGCGGTCGCTGGTCGCGTTAAAGGGGTGGTCCTCTAAAAGAGGTAAATTTGCACAGAAATGAGTTAATGCAAGAGAAAAGTGGTCGGGACAAAGGGGTGGTCGTTCAAACAAGGGGTCGGTCAAGAGGGGGACTACTGTACTACTTTTTTTATTATTTTTTTTTTTTAATTATTCTAATGTTATTAAAATGTTATTTCATTTCTCAAATGTAAAATTTCTTATAAGTGTACCAAACTTTTAAACAGAATCTAAAGTTTTAAAGAAATAAAAATCAAATTTCCAACAATGGAGGATTTTCCTCTTGACTGTAGCATCAAAATTCAATTGTTATACTGTGGTTTCATTTATTTTCGTGGGTATCAATTTTCGTGGTTGGGGGAAAAAAGACATTTCGTGGGATTCTTAAATTCGTGGTTCGCGGGATAAAAAAAATCTAAAAATGAAAAATGAGGGAATTGCTTACAAATTTTCGGTATTCATACTGTGTTAGTCTGTACATTTTCCAATACATCATTTTCAAGATATAAGCGCTCTCGAGAGGTGACAATTGTAATGCTGATCACAGGATTTCATAGAAATTTACGGTACTTTAATTGAAAAGCGGCGAACATTAAAACGAAAAGGGACGGTTTAATAAAGACGATGCAAAACGAAGCCTGTTTTTTGTTGTGGCGTGGTGCAAAGCCCACACTGAACATAAATTTATGGAAGGGGTTGCGTTTTTTGCAGTTTTATGTCATTTGTAAACACAATTTTAAAAGACCTTGCGTTAAGTAAAGTGCCATAAATAAAATCATGCGATACCATATATCACGTGATAGTGTACATCTAGCTACCTATCTTGAAAACTGCGTAATGACTGTTTTGTTTTCAAAGGAACATAAAGTAATATATAAAGATTAAACAGATTTTGTTTTGTAGCCGTAAACATAATTAACATAATTAATAAACATGTCACTTTATTCAAACCAATCTAAGTAAACAGTTCATTGTAAATTCGTTGTACATTCCCTGGGGCAAAGATAAAGTTTGTTTGTTTGACAATAAAATGGATGATATAATTAGTGGTTTTCAAAGATAGAAAATAAGTATAAAAGGTGTAAAAAATAAATTGCTTTATTTATCTTTATTTCAATTAAGAAAGTTACTTTAATATTTGTGTATAAATCAACACTTTACAACGAAAAAGCACAACAGGAAGTACGCTCATTACTGACGGGATAAGGCAATTAAAAATAACATCGATGTTTATTTAATCAATTTTATTTCTTTTTAGTGTCATAAACACACTAAAGTTGTTCATAATGCAAAATTGTCATTATCTATTGAAAACATATCAATATCAAAATGCATCGTCATTATCTATGTAAACAACCGTCCCATAGCAGTTTCTCATGTCAGCTTACCGTCATTATAGATTTCTTGAGAACATTATTCGCTGAATTTTTAATTTCGTTGTTTGTCCCCACGAATAAAAATGAAACCACAGTATTAGAATGGAAATAATTTTATGTCTGCACATATTTTATTGATTATAAACACTGTTGGCAAAATATTCATGAATATAATGCCTGCCCATATTTAAATTAATCAATAAAATATGGGAAGACATTAATTATTTTTGTAATTGCTAAATAACATTTTCAACGGACAAAGATTTTGGCCTCCACGTTTATCACTCTTATTGCCACAAAACATCCATTTATAATAAACAATTTTATGTATTACATGAGAGCCATGCTAGAAAATTTGTAATGTAAGAGGAGGATGGCTGGTTTTGTAATAAGGTATGAGTGGGACGGTAATGGTTGGTTTGATCATAAGGTTGGAGGGGGTAGTTGGTTGGAAAGACTATTTAACGCCTAATTTCCATGCAATTAAATTACAATATCTTTATGGTCCATTACATTTCCTTCTGGACCCTCAATACTTGTACAATTTTGAACAATCCACCTTTATAATTTTGTGTAACCCCCTTTGGAATGGCTCACACACTATATGGAATAGTGGTACATATGGTTTGTATTATGAAAGGATCTATGTAGAATGTATGCTTATATTTGTAGGTTCCCGCTATAGACAGTAGTTCTCCTCATGGGTTAAGACCTGAACATGTCAGGGGCAACATTGAATTCAGAAATGTTAAGTTCAGATACCCTGCCAGGGCTGAAGTGCAGGTAATAATTGTTACGTGAATTTTCTGGTAGTTGTATAATTTGTTTGGTGTCCAGTTTTAATTTAATTTGGGGAGGTACCAAATGAAAAATGTCAATACTTGTCAATCAAGGTTGGAATTGACCACAATGTTCATTAGTTCAGACAAAGATAATGATTACAGTGTTGACATGTTGATCATCATTAGGCTTACTACTTACAACCATGAATTGTGTAAGGTATCTGATGATTGATCAACTGATTGTCAACATTGGGGATGGAATATCCAATCTGATGAGTCATGTACAAGGTTTAACATTATTGACAGTGATTGCCAGTAGTCCTTCCAAACTTGTTGAAAAGAAACAAAATCAAGTTTGGAATAATAGTGGATATTGACACTAGTTTATATGTGTACTGATTTTATTGGTGCTCTAAAGCCATTGTCACACAGAATAATTTGTCACTTTTGTCATGATGTCCCTAGTCACTGTTGTTAACATGACTTTCATCACCTTCCTCACCAGGTACTTTTGTGACCACATCCTTTTGATGTCTTTTTTTCACTTTTGTGACCATCTTCAGTCACTTTTGTTACCATGACCTTTTTTCACTTTTGTCACCATGTCCTTTGTCATTTTTCTCACCATCTCCTTTGTCGCCATGTTTATGTCACTTTTGTCACCATGTCCTTGGCCATTTTTGTAATGTCCTTCGTAAATTTTTGTCATCAAGTCCTTTGTCACTTATGTCACCATGTATTTGAAAATGATGTTGGCATTAAAGTAATTTATTTTCCAGACTTGTTGTTCTGCTTGATTGCAGAACAAATGTACTGAAATCTCAAGGAACTCGTGTTGTGTCAAACTTCAGTTATTTATTTTTAGCCGAGTTGCAACGAAGTTGAACTCGGCTATTGTTATGATGATGGCGGGCGGCTGGGTGGGCGTCAACAATTGGTTTCCGGACCATAACTCAGAAAGTTGTGAACCGATTTTAATGAAACTTTAGGATATTGTTACATACCATAAGAGGAGGAACCCCATTGATTTTGGGGTAAATCGTTTCAGGTCACAGCGGCAGAAAAACGTTGGAAAATTTTTTGAATTAGTGGTTTCCGGACCATAACTCAAAAAGTTCTCAACCAATTTTATTGAAACTTTGGGATATTGTTACATACCTTAATAGGAGAAACCCTGTTGATTTCGGGGTAAATCCGTTCAAGGTCAAGGTCACAGTGACAGAAAAATGTTAGAAAATTTCTTGAATTAGTGATTTCCGGACCATAACTCAAAAAGTTCTCAACCGATTTCAATTTAACTTTGGTATATTGTTACATACCATAAGAGGAGGAACCTTATTGATTTTGGGGTAAATCTGTTCAAGGTCAACGTCACAGTGACAGAAAAACGTTAGAAAATTTCTTGAATTAGTGGTTTCCGGACCATAACTCGAAAACTACATCAAGTACATATCTGAAATTTTACACAATGGTTCAATACTGTTAGAGGATTCACATATTCCTGTTTTATGCAACTTTGAAAATTTGTTGATAAAGCTTACATTTTTCCTGCTGAAACCCATCCTCACTTTGTCTCCAGTTTACATGTAATGCCTGTAATAACCAATTATGTTAAATCTTAAAATGAAGACAAGGAAAGTTTTGGTTAATAAAATACGGCAACTCGGCTTTTGCACCCCTGTGCATATCAATTTTTTATGTATTATTTCAGGTCTTGAAGGGTATTGACCTCAGCATTCAGCCTGGTCAGACCGTGGCATTAGTGGGCTCTAGTGGCTGTGGGAAGAGTACCTGTGTCCAGTTGTTAGCCAGGTTTTATGACCCAGAAGAAGGAACAGTAAGATATGATTTACATAAATTAGTTTGTTTTCTTTGCCACACATTGTGGTAGTTGTTGGTAAGGCTCTAACTGGGTGTGTTGTCTGGTCTAAATATACTTGAGCTCCCTTAGAACAAGAATTGTTGAGATGGATATCGTGGGGCTTTTTACTGTAAGCTAGCACAATAAAAATTATTGTAGTGATACCAAAACTGTTAGCTAGTTGATGACAATATTTAGTACATCCGTTGCTAATGAATAGTACATGACTGTCTGGTAGGTGTCATCTGACATTAACCTCAGTTTCACAGTCCAGTGACTGCGTTAAGAGCTTGTGATTCGGTCAGTTCCTCTGTAACGATGAATTTGTTTCATACTTACTGGTAGCCCATGATTTATTATTCTAACCAGGCTTTCGAGTGTGTAATATGTAATACAACTTTTATCTTTTTTTTTTCAGATTACTTTAGATGGTAACGACATTAAAACTTTAAATGTTAAATGGCTGAGAGATCAAATTGGATTTGTTAGTCAGGAACCGATACTGTTTGCTCTGTCTATCAAAGACAATATCAGGATGGGACGTGACAATGTGACAGATGAGGAAATAATTGCTGCCACTAAAATGGCCAATGCTTATAACTTTATAATGGATTTACCGGATGTAAGTAGATTAAGAAATTTACCTGATGTAATTAAAGCAGACATTGGGTATGTAGATTAAAGGAATTACCTGATTTAAGTAGATCAGATCTTGTGTAGGTCATGTACAAGGTTTAACATTATTGACAGTGATTGCCAGTATCCTGTTTGTTGTATATTGCTAAGTATTAAATATTATGGAAAGAATGTCTAAATTATGATTTGTAAATAAAAAACAACTTATTGTGTATCATATTTTTATTTTGTAACTTTTGTTTGTGAACACTTGTTTGTATATGTGAGAAGTGCAGATTGGAGATTATTAGCTAGCAAAATCAGTAAATGCCTGTCAATTATGTTATGAATTAGGTTTGTAACTTTAATGACATTTTCCCACAGAAATTTGACACATTGGTAGGAGAGCGAGGAGCACAGCTGAGTGGTGGACAGAAACAAAGAGTTGCTATTGCACGTGCTCTGGTTCGTGACCCCAAAATACTACTCCTTGATGAGGCCACATCAGCCTTGGACACTGAAAGTGAGGCAGTAGTACAGGAAGCTTTAGACAAGGTAGGCAAGAACAATCTGATTAACATGTGTCAGAATGATGTTTTCATGTGGTAAACCACTGTTTGTCCCCTGCTGTTAAGCGTTGGAGGACATTGTTTTGCTCTTCGTCTGTCTTCGGTCTGTCTGTGCATCCATCCATATCACTTTGTGGAAACACCTCTTATACCACTTTACCGATTGCTTTAATATTTGTTGAGATTAATTGTTATGATGTGTAGATGTGTATACTCTGCCTCCATTTTGATTCATCACATTTGGTAGGATTTTGACCATTTTAGCATTATTATTCATTTCCTCTGAAATTTCTGTACTAATTGATTTGGTATTAGGTATGGTGAATTGTTATGATGTGTAGATGTGCATTTTGTTTCATCATTTTGTTACCAATAAAGCAAATTTAAGTTTGCACATTCTAATTTTAAGTCAATAGCATAGACATTGGTCACTGGTACTATGTACTATTTGTGTCACTAGGTATAGACATGGGTCACTGGTACTATGTACTATTTGTGTCACTAGTTATAGACATGGGTCACTGGTACTATGTACTATTTGTGTCACAAGTTATAGACATTGGTCACTGGTACTATGTACTATTTGTGTCACTAGTTATAGACATGGGTCACTGGTACTATGTACTATTTGTGTCACTAGGTATAGACATGGGTCACTGGTACTATGTACTATTTGTGTCACTAGTTATAGACATTGGTCACTGGTACTATGTACTATTTGTGTCACTAGTCATAGACATTGGTCACTGGTACTATGTACTATTTGTGTCACAAGTTATAGACATGGGTCAATGGTACTATGTACTATTTGTGTCACTAGTTATAGACATTGGTCACTGGTACTATGTACTATTTGTGTCACTAGTTATAGACATTGGTCACTGGTACTATGTACTATTTGTGTCACTAGTTATAGACATTGGTCACTATTACTATGTACTATTTGTGTCACTAGTTATAGACATGGGTCACTGTTACTATGTACTATTTGTGTCACTAGTTATAGACATTGGTCACTGGTACTATGTACTATTTGTGTCACTAGTTATAGACATGGGTCACTGGTACTATGTACTATTTGTGTCACTAGTTATAGACATTGGTCACTATTACTATGTACTATTTGTGTCACTAGTTATAGACATGGGTCACTGGTACTATGTACTATTTGTGTCACAAGTTATAGACATTGGTCACTGGTACTATGTACTATTTGTGTCACTAGTTATAGACATTGGTCACTGGTACTATGTACTAATTGTGTCACAAGTTATAGACATTGGTCACTGGTACTATGTGCTATTTGTGTCACTAGTTATAGACATTGGTCACTGGTACTATGTACTACTTGTGTCACTAGTTATAGACATGGGTCACTGGTACTATGTACTATTTGTGTCACAAGTTAGACATTGGTCACTGGTACTATGTACTATTTGTGTCACTAGTTATAGACATTGGTCACTGGTACTATGTACTATTTGTGTCACAAGTTAGACATTGGTCACTGGTACTATGTACTATTTGTGTCACTAGTTATAGACATGGGTCACTGGTACTATGTACTATTTGTGTCACTAGTTATAGACATGGGTCACTGGTACTATGTACTATTTGTGTCACTAGTCATAGACATTGGTCACTGGTACTATGTACTATTTGTGTCACTAGTTATAGACATGGGTCACTGGTACTATGTACTATTTGTGTCACTAGTTATAGACATGGGTCACTGGTACTATGTACTATTTGTGTCACTAGTCATAGACATTGGTCACTGGTACTATGTACTATTTGTGTCACTAGTCATAGACATTGGTCACTGGTACTATGTACTATTTGTGTCACAAGTTATAGACATTGGTCACTGGTACTATGTACTATTTGTGTCACTAGTTATAGACATGGGTCACTGGTACTATGTACTATTTGTGTCACTAGTTATAGACATTGGTCACTGGTACTATGTACTATTTGTGTCACAAGTTATAGACATTGGTCACTGGTACTATGTACTATTTGTGTCACTAGTTATAGACATAGGTCACTGGTACTATGTACTATTTGTGTCACTAGTTATAGACATTGGTCACTGGTACTATGTACTATTTGTGTCACTAGTTATAGACATTGGTCACTGGTACTATGTACTATTTGTGTCACTAGTTATAGACATAGGTCACTGGTACTATGTACTATTTGAGTCACTAGTTATAGACATTGGTCACTTGTACTATGTACTATTTGTGTCACTAGTTATAGACATTGGTCACTATTACTATGTACTATTTGTGTCACTAGTTATAGACATTGGTCACTGGTACTATGTACTATTTGTGTCACTAGTTATAGACATGGGTCACTGGTACTATGTACTATTTGTGTCACTAGTTATAGACATTGGTCACTGGTACTATGTACTATTTGTGTCACTAGTTATAGACATGGGTCACTGGTACTATGTACTATTTGTGTCACTAGTTATAGACATTGGTCACTGGTACTATGTACTATTTGTGTCACTAGTTATAGACATGGGTCACTGGTACTATGTACTATTTGTGTCACTAGTTATAGACATGGGTCACTGGTACTATGTACTATTTGTGTCACTAGTTATAGACATTGGTCACTGGTACTATGTACTATTTGTGTCACTAGTTATAGACATTGGTCACTGGTACTATGTACTATTTGTGTCACAAGTTATAGACATTGGTCACTGGTACTATGTACTATTTGTGTCACAAGTTATAGACATTGGTCACTGGTACTATGTACTATTTGTGTCACAAGTTATAGACATGGGTCACTGGTACTATGTACTATTTGTGTCACAAGTTATAGACATTGGTCACTGGTACTATGTACTATTTGTGTCACAAGTTATAGACATTGGTCACTGGTACTATGTACTATTTGTGTCACTAGTTATAGACATTGGTCACTATTACTATGTACTACTTGTGTCACAAGTTATAGACATGGGTCACTGGTACTATGTACTATTTGTGTCACTAGTCATAGACATAGGTCACTGGTACTATGTACTATTTGTGTCACAAGTTATAGACATGGGTCACTGGTACTATGTACTATTTGTGTCACTAGTTATAGACATAGGTCACTGGGACTATGTACTATTTGTGTCACTAGTTATAGACATTGGTCACTGGTACTATGTACTATTTGTGTCACAAGTTATAGACATTGGTCACTGGTACTATGTACTATTTGTGTCACAAGTTATAGACATGGGTCACTGGTACTATGTACTATTTGTGTCACTAGTTATAGACATTGGTCACTGGTACTATGTACTATTTGTGTCACTAGTTATAGACATTGGTCACTGGTTACTATGTACTATTTGTGTCACTAGTTATAGACATTGGTCACTGGTACTATGTACTATTTGTGTCACTAGTTATAGACATGGGTCACTGGTACTATGTACTATTTGTGTCACTAGTTATAGACATGGGTCACTGGTACTATGTACTATTTGTGTCACTAGTTATAGACATGGGTCACTGGTACTATGTACTATTTGTGTCACAAGTTATAGACATGGGTCACTGGTACTATGTACTATTTGTGTCACTAGTTATAGACATTGGTCACTGGTACTATGTACTATTTGTGTCACTAGTTATAGACATGGGTCACTGGTACTATGTACTATTTGTGTCACTAGTTATAGACATGGGTCACTGGTACTATGTACTATTTGTGTCACAAGTTATAGACATGGGTCACTGGTACTATGTACTATTTGTGTCACTAGTTATAGACATGGGTCACTGGTACTATGTACTATTTGTGTCACTAGTTATAGACATGGTCACTGGTACTATGTACTATTTGTGTCACTAGTTATAGACATTGGTCACTGGTACTATGTACTATTTGTGTCACTAGTTATAGACATGGGTCACTGGTACTATGTACTATTTGTGTCACTAGTTATAGACATTGGTCACTGGTACTATGTACTATTTGTGTCACTAGTTATAGACATGGGTCACTGGTACTATGTACTATTTGTGTCACTTATATAGTCATAGACATGGGTCACTGGTACTATGTACTATTTGTGTCACTAGTCATAGACATGGGTCACTGGTACTATGTACTATTTGTGTCACAAGTTATAGACATTGGTCACTGGTACTATGTACTATTTGTGTCACTAGTTATAGACATGGGTCACTGGTACTATGTACTATTTGTGTCACAAGTTATAGACATTGGTCACTGGTACTATGTACTATTTGTGTCACTAGTTATAGACATGGGTCACTGGTACTATGTACTATTTGTTTCACTAGTTATAGACATGGGTCACTGGTACTATGTACTATTTGTGTCACTAGTTATAGACATTGGTCACTATTACTATGTACTATTTGTGTCACAAGTTATAGACATGGGTCACTGGGACTATGTACTATTTGTGTCACTAGTTATAGACATAGGTCACTGGTACTATGTACTATTTGTGTCACAAGTTATAGACATGGGTCACTGGTACTATGTACTATTTGTGTCACTAGTTATAGACATTGGTCACTATTACTATGTACTATTTGTGTCACTAGTTATAGACATTGGTCACTGGTACTATGTACTATTTGTGTCACTAGTTATAGACATGGGTCACTGGTACTATGTACTATTTGTTTCACTAGTTATAGACATGGGTCACTGGTACTATGTACTATTTGTGTCACTAGTTGTAGACATTGGTCACTGGTACTATGTACTATTTGTGTCACTAGTTATAGACATTGGTCACTGGTACTATGTACTATTTGTGTCACTAGTTATAGACATGGGTCACTGGTACTATGTACTATTTGTGTCACAAGTTATAGACATTGGTCACTGGTACTATGTACTATTTGTGTCACTAGTTATAGACATGGGTCACTGGTACTATGTACTATTTGTTTCACTAGTTATAGACATGGGTCACTGGTACTATGTACTATTTGTGTCACTAGTTATAGACATTGGTCACTATTACTATGTACTATTTGTGTCACTAGTTATAGACATGGGTCACTGGTACTATGTACTATTTGAGTCACTAGTTATAGACATTGGTCACTTGTACTATGTACTATTTGTGTCACAAGTTAGACATTGGTCACTGGTACTATGTACTATTTGTGTCACTAGTTATAGACATTGGTCACTGGTACTATGTACTATTTGAGTCACTAGTTATAGACATTGGTCACTTGTACTATGTACTATTTGTGTCACTAGTTATAGACATTGGTCACTGGTACTATGTACTATTTGTGTCACTAGTCATAGACATTGGTCACTGGTACTATGTACTATTTGTGTCACTAGTTATAGACATTGGTCACTGGTACTATGTACTATTTGTGTCACTAGTTATAGACATTGGTCACTGGTACTATGTACTATTTGTGTCACTAGTTATAGACATGGGTCACTGGTACTATGTACTATTTGTGTCACTAGTCATAGACATTGGTCACTGGTACTATGTACTATTTGTGTCACTAGTCATAGACATGGGTCACTGGTACTATGTACTATTTGTGTCACAAGTTATAGACATTGGTCACTGGTACTATGTACTATTTGTGTCACTAGTTATAGACATGGGTCACTGGTACAGTAAAACCTTTTAAAACCGGCCCCTGAATAAACCGGTTCCCTGTCGATTCCGGTCGAAAATTTAGGTCCCATTTTTTTCCCTTAAAGTCCTTCGTTAATTTAACCTGTATAAACCGGACCTCGTGTATTCCGAATTACGACCATTATGTCCAGTCCCAATACACATTTCCCAATTAAAATTTACCTGTTTAAACCGAATAATTTACATGTTTAATCAATTGATAGCTATCCAAACAAGGTAATTTACATGACTTGTGAGGTCTCACTGAGGGCGTATTTAATTAATGAACCAAAGCGTACAACAAAGGTGAATAGTTTTCAAAACCATTAATTTAATTTTCATAATTTGCATTATTTTCAAAAGTGACTCCTATTAATGAACCGTTTTTAAGATACATGTGATTCGTTTTCAAAACCAATAATTGCAAGAGTAAAAATGAAGAGCGAAAATTTGACGATGAAGTAACACTCCTTCGCCAAACGATCTCGTAAAGATTAAAGTCTGAGGATATGCTACGACACATAGCATACATGATAAACTTTGCAAACAGTAAAGATTATCGTTACCTGCAGTTTCATTTGCTTATGCAATCACCAACAGAGGACACTATCGTGCGAAGAAAAACGGAGAAAAGACAAGGAACCCCTGACATGTATTTTGCGGTAAACTATTGAGTAATTATTACTCTCGTATATATCAATCAAATATGAGTGTGTATAATGAGTTTTATTTAATATATAATACATTTAATTATATTTCTTTCATGTATTCCGCTGCAAATAAAACGAGTGTGCATCAAAGGTGTCCGTAGTCTTTTAAACCCCCCTTTTTTAATTCACTTCCGGTGATTTTCCATACCTGAACAAACCGGCCCACTGTCCAAACCGGCCATATTGTTCGGCCCCATAGGTAGCCGGTTTATACAGGTTTTACTGTACTATGTACTATTTGTGTCACTAGTTATAGACATAGGTCACTGGTACTATGTACTATTTGTGTCACAAGTTATAGACATGGGTCACTGGTACTATGTACTATTTGTGTCACTAGTTATAGACATTGGTCACTATTACTATGTACTATTTGTGTCACAAGTTATAGACATGGGTCACTGGGACTATGTACTATTTGTGTCACTAGTTATAGACATGGGTCACTGTTACTATGTACTATTTGTGTCACAAGTTATAGACATGGGTCACTGGTACTATGTACTATTTGTGTCACTAGTTATAGACATTGGTCACTATTACTATGTACTATTTGTGTCACTAGTTATAGACATGGGTCACTGGTACTATGTACTATTTGTGTCACTAGTTATAGACATGGGTCACTGGTACTATGTACTATTTGTGTCACTAGTTATAGACATGGGTCACTGGTACTATGTACTATTTGTGTCACTAGTTATAGACATTGGTCACTGGTACTATGTACTATTTGTGTCACTAGTCATAGACATTGGTCACTGGTACTATGTACTATTTGTGTCACTAGTTATAGACATTGGTCACTGGTACTATGTACTATTTGTGTCACTAGTTATAGACATGGGTCACTGGTACTATGTACTATTTGTGTCACTAGTTATAGACATTGGTCACTATTACTATGTACTATTTGTTTCACTAGTTATAGACATGGGTCACTGGTACTATGTACTATTTGTGTCACTAGTTGTAGACATTGGTCACTGGTACTATGTACTATTTGTGTCACTAGTTATAGACATGGGTCACTGGTACTATGTACTATTTGTGTCACTAGTCATAGACATTGGTCACTGGTACTATGTACTATTTGTGTCACTAGTCATAGACATGGGTCACTGGTACTATGTACTATTTGTGTCACAAGTTAGACATTGGTCACTGGTACTATGTACTATTTGTGTCACTAGTTATAGACATGGGTCACTGGTACTATGTACTATTTGTGTCACTAGTTATAGACATAGGTCACTGGTACTATGTACTATTTGTGTCACAAGTTATAGACATGGGTCACTGGTACTATGTACTATTTGCGTCACTAGTTATAGACATTGATCACTATTACTATGTACTATTTGTGTCACAAGTTATAGACATGGGTCACTGGGACTATGTACTATTTGTGTCACTAGTTACTAGGTCCTTCTGAGGTTGGTGTTTCCCAAGGTCAATGGGTTCTTTCAGGTCCTTCTGAGGTTGGTGTTTCCAAAGGTCAATGGTTCCCTTCAGGTCCTTCTGAGGTTGGTGTTTCCAAAGGTCAATGGTTCCCCTCAGGTCCTTCTGAGGTTGGTGTTTCCCAAGGTCAATGGGTTCTTTCAGGTCCTTCTGAGTTTGGTGTTTCCAAAGGTCAATGGTTCCCCTCAGGTCCTTCTGAGGTTGGTGTTTCCCAAGGTCAATGGTTCCCTTCAGGTCCTTCTGAGGTTGGTGTTTCCCAAGGTCAATGGTTTCCTTCAGGTTCTTCTGAGGTTGTTGGTTCCCAAGGTCAATGGTTCCCCTCAGGTCCTTCTGAGGTTGGTGTTTCCAAAGGTCAATGGTTCCCCTCAGGTCCTTCTGAGGTTGGTGTTTCCCAAGGTCAATGGTTCCCTTCAGGTCCTTCTGAGGTTGGTGTTTCCCAAGGTCAATGGTTTCCTTCAGGTTCTTCTGATGTTGGTGTTTCCCAAGGTCAATGGTTCCCCTCAGGTCCTTCTGAGGTTGGTGTTTCCCAAGGTCAATGGGTTCCTTCAGGTCCTTCTGAGGTTGGTGTTTCCCAAGGTCAATGGTTCCCTTCAGGTCCTTCTGAGGTTGGTGTTTCCCAAGGTCAATGGTTCCCTTCAGGTCCTTCTGAGGTTGGTGTTTCCCAAGGTCAATGGTTCCCTTCAGGTCCTTCTGAGGTTGGTGTTTCCAAAGGTCAATGGTTCCCCTCAGGTCCTTCTGTGGTTATTGGTTCCCAAGGTCAATGGTTCCCTTCAGGTCCTTCTGAGGTTGGTGTTTCCCAAGGTCAATGGTTCCCTTCAGGTCCTTCTGAGGTTGGTGTTTCCAAAGGTCAATGGTTCCCTTCAGGTCCTTCTGAGTTTGGTGTTTCCAAAGGTCAATGGTTCCCCTCAGGTCCTTCTGAGGTTGGTGTTTCCCAAGGTCAATGGGTTCCTTCAGGTCCTTCTGAGGTTGGTGTTTCCAAAGGTCAATGGGTTCTTTCAGGTCCTTCTGAGTTTGGTGTTTCCCAAGGTCAATGGTTCCCTTCAGGTCCTTTTGAGGTTGGTGTTTCCAAAGGTCAATGGTTCCCCTCAGGTCCTTCTGAGGTTGGTGTTTCCCAAGGTCAATGGTTCCCTTCAGGTCCTTCTGAGGTTGGTGTTTCCCAAGGTCAATGGTTTCCTTCAGGTCCTTCTGAGGTTGGTGTTTCCAAAGGTCAATTGTTCCCCTCAGGTCCTTCTGAGGTTGGTGTTTCCAAAGGTCAATGGGTTCATTCAGGTCCTTCTGAGGTTGGTGTTTCCCAAGGTCAATGGTTTCCTTCAGGTTCTTCTGTGGTTATTGGTTCCAAAGGTCAATGGTTCCCCTCAGGTCCTTCTGAGGTTGGTGTTTCCCAAGGTCAATGGTTCCCTTCAGGTCCTTCTGAGGTTGGTGTTTCCAAAGGTCAATGGTTCCCCTCAGGTCCTTCTGAGGTTGGTGTTTCCAAAGGTCAATGGTTCCCCTCAGGTCCTTCTGAGGTTGGTGTTTCCCAAGGTCAATGGTTCCCTTCAGGTCCTTCTGAGGTTGGTGTTTCCAAAGGTCAATGGTTCCCCTCAGGTCCTTCTGAGGTTGGTGTTTCCCAAGGTCAATGGTTCCCTTCAGGTCCTTCTGAGGTTGGTGTTTCCAAAGGTCAATGGTTCCCTTCAGGTCCTTATGAGTTTGGTGTTTCCAAAGGTCAATGGTTCCCCTCAGGTCCTTCTGAGGTTGGTGTTTCCCAAGGTCAATGGGTTCCTTCAGGTCCTTCTGAGGTTGGTGTTTCCCAAGGTCAATGGTTTCCTTCAGGTTCTTCTGAGGTTGGTGTTTCCCAAGGTCAATGGTTTCCTTCAGGTTCTTCTGATGTTGGTGTTTCCCAAGGTCAATGGTTCCATTCAGGTCCTTCTGAGGTTGGTGTTTCCCAAGGTCAATGGGTTCCTTCAGGTCCTTCTGAGGTTGGTGTTTCCCAAGGTCAATGGTTTCCTTCAGGTTCTTCTGATGTTGGTGTTTCCCAAGGTCAATGGTTCCCCTCAGGTCCTTCTGAGGTTGGTGTTTCCCAAGGTCAATGGGTTCCTTCAGGTCCTTCTGAGGTTGGTGTTTCCCAAGGTCAATGGTTTCCTTCAGGTTCTTCTGAGGTTGTTGGTTCCCAAGGTCAATGGTTCCCCTCAGGTCCTTCTGAGGTTGGTGTTTCCCAAGGTCAATGGTTTCTTTCAGGTACTTCTAGGTCCATTGTGAACAAAGAGTTCTCCTCAGCTTGATGGTTCCCATTGGGCCACATTAAGTAGTGGTTAGGGGTTGTCATCTTCAGATATGTGCAAAACAGCCAGAAACAAATCTAAACAAACAAATATATTCACTGTGTTTTATTGTACATTGTAGGCCAAGGCTGGGAGGACAACAATAGTTATTGCCCACAGACTGTCAACCATTAAGACTGCTAATGTCATCGCTGGCTTTAAAGATGGTTATATTGTAGAACAGGGAACACATGAACAGCTGATGGCCAAAAATGGAGTTTACAATTCTTTGGTGACATTACAGGTAAGGGGGAGTAACTCTTGACTAAGGAACCCATGAACAGCTGATGGCCAAAAATGGCATTTACAATTCTTTTTGTTGACATTACAGGTAAGATGGGAATTCCAGAACAGCTGATGGCCAAAAATGTTGTTTACAATTCTTTTGTGACAGGTAAGTGGAATAACTCGTTACTATAAAACACGTGAACAGCTGATTTCCAAAAATGGTGTTTACAATTATCTTGTGACATTACAAGTAAGGTCAAGTAACTCTTGACTAAGGAACCCATGAACATCTGATGGCCACAAAATGGGATTTCAGTTCTTTGGTGATATAACAGTTAATGAGGAACAGCTGATAGGGTTTACATTTATAGGTAAGGGAGATAAACTCTTTAACGGAATGCATGAACAACATGGATGGCCAAAAATTCTTTGGTGACATTACAGGTAAAGGGGAGTAACTGTTTGGACTGTTATTTTTACGGCCATTTTGAGCACCCATTAAAATACTTATGACATAAACATTTATATATATATTTATGTTTATTTTCAGACAAAGAAAGTAGATGAAGAAGGTATGATTATACTGTGTATTAACAATCTTTATTATGACACATTGGAAAATAAAGCAATGGAAATCGGGGGGGGGGGGGCTAGAGCTAGAGTTACAGTATAAATGTATTACACTATGCATGTAATGTACAGCTGAATATTAACATTGTGCCTTTACCATATACACACATTTATCTCCCCTTTGACATAACACTACACTCCTGCTTATCTCCCCTTTAACATTACAATACACTCCTGCTTATCATTCTGCTAGTATGTAATATTATAATAAAACTATCATATGGTATGCTAATTATATGCAAATCATGCACATTTTTGTGTCAAGATGCACAAATTATACATAGTTAAACATAAAGGTAATTATTATTCTGGTAAAAAATGTCAAGTGTTAAAATATTCTTAATCTAAACATTGATAGAGCTCTTATACAATGACATGACTAGCTAAAATAACACATGAAAACCTTATAGCTTATTTCTAATGGACGCCGCAGATTATTTTTATATGGTCCAACTCAGACCATCATATTGTCATATTTTACCGTTCTTGTTTTCTGGTGGATTTATCATTACCATTTATCATCAATATATGTCAAGTGATTAAATAACCATTTGAAAATTTGAATAACATCAATTGTGATTGCATGACATTGTTCCTAACGATTGAAAAACCTTGGAATGAATTCTAACTGCACTCTATTTAGCAATACCAGAACACGTTGTCCAGCGTCATTGCCCTGAGTTATACAGTATGATCATTGGCCCTACAATTAATTATGTAATGCCATACAAATCTATTTTTTGCACACAAAAAATCCAGGAAACTTGCTTTGTTGCTGTTTAACCTTTGAACCCGCAGGCACAGTATGTAAATTATAAAAATAAAAATTATATATTTTAATTTGTAACCTCTTGATAACATTTTAATAAATCAGTTATTTATACAGAAATTTAACATTTAATGTTGTATATAAATATAATTCAATTCTTTCACATTTAAGAAATAATATTTTTTAATATTTTGCATTTTTTAATAATTTTTAAATGGATAAAATTTCAAATTTTAAAGTTTTTCTAGTTAAGTTTCAATCATTTTCATATAATCATGTAGATTTCACACATAATTTAACTGTTTGAAGTTAATGATACAATCTAGCTAGAGCATAATACTGTCCAAACAGATAACTGATGTTTCATGAAAAAACTGTTTCCTTTTTATTATGAAATGATGAAGTCATTTGGTGGTTGGGGGACTTTCAGTGCTTAGTATGATTTCTTGCCAATTCTACTTTTATGAAGTAATTTATTTTAGGTCAAAAGGTCACGACGTTAAACTTTCACTTTATATACATGTGTTTGCCATTGCCTGTCGAAGAAATACCAACTAGCCTGTCATCCACACGGTGTATTTAAGATACTCTGACAATTTTATCTTCATACATCATTCTTTTTATTTTATTTTTTTATTTGGAAATCAACTCTTCATTAGGTTTTAAGCTATGCCAAAAATGTACTTTACATGATTTTTTCTATGACCTGTAGACTGTGCTATCACTTTCTATGACCTGTAGACTGTGCTATCACTTTCTATGACCTGTAGACTGTGCTATCACTTTCTATGACCTGTAGACTGTGCTATCACTTTCTATGACCTGTAGACTGTGCTATCACTTTTTTTCTTCTAAGGCTTTATGGATACTTATTATCAGTTTTGTTTGGACAGTATTCAGTTGTGATATATATGTAATATGCTAGTTACAGTTTGAATTATGTCTGTTTTCATCTTTTTCCAACTTAAGGGTTCTGTTGATACACAGAGTTAACATTCCAAAATATAAATATTAATAGAATAACATGCTAAACAATATTATTATTTGTATACAGATTTTTCTAAACTATTAAAACTCACAAATATATCAATCTGAAATGAGTAAATTAAAGAAAAGATTCTGAAAAGGAAACACATTTCTGTACATCATTCCTTTTCATAACTACCAAAACTTTAAAAATGGTAACCTTTCAAGTGGAAAAAGATGACAAACCAGTCTTGTAGTGTTTGCACGATATTAATCATGTACTTGTTTTCTTTCATACAACTGTGGACATCACTAGCTGAAGCAGAAGGTAAAGTAGTCATCTTCCATTGTTGTTTGTTAACAATGTCATGTTACATGTAATGGCTGGGTTGTGTTAAGTGCACACCCCGGTTATAGTATTTTTTTTATATTAATTCCTCTCATCCTCTCATTCCTCTTACCATGAACATTCTAACTAGTATAAAACCCATTCCCTATGTGTTAAGTGCACAGCCTGGTTATAGTATTTTTTTAAATCGTCTTACCAAGAATTCCTCGATATAGGTTAATACCTGGTTTTATCAACCTGAAAAAAATTATATCCACGGAGCCAACTGCGATTGTTGACAGCATTAATTCATATACTGTGCTATGATTGAGCTCTTTGGAATGTTTAATTGATATACAGATGGTCGGGGGTTCTCTACAGGTACTCCGGCTTCCTCCCCTAATAAAAACTGGATGCCATCATATATCTGAAAAATTGCTGAAAGTGGTGTAAAACATCATTCAAAAAAAAAAAATTTAATTGATAAGAATAGTTTATGAAATTTAAACATTCATTCAAAGTACTTTAATTCAAAGAAAAAAAATAATTAAAAAATATTAATTGTCAAAATAGTTTTTAATTTTCTTAAAAATTTATTTTTCATAATTCAATGATAAAAACACAAGGAAATATTAGATTTAAATAAAGCAAGAATGAAGACAGATACAATGTGGTAATTGTACTCCAATAAGGAAAGTGCACGCTACAATGAAATCAATTTATTCAGTTATTAACATCTTTTACTCAAATATGAGAAGAAACAATGAAGATGTAATTAGCTGTGATGGTCTCCTGTTTAAGTTTTACTGATTTTTCATAATTGTTTGATTTTAGATGAACCAGAAAAAGGTGTTATTTTTTCTAACACATAGAGCACATTTCTTAGATTTTGATTTATACGATATGATGACACAGTTTGATGTTCTGTAAACTATAATCTTTATGTTGTAAATGTGTGATGAGACCAATTATACATTTTAAATTACAATGTAGGATATAATTAACAACAACAAAACACGATCAGCATAGGAAGTCATTAATATGTGTACATATCTACTGTTTATTGTATTTTGATGTTGAAGATGAAATTGAATTCTGACACTGATTACCTCTTTGTTTTCTTGTGACAGTAGATTTTCATATCATCATATCTTTCCTTGTTTCACATTCCACTTTGATATTGTTTTGGTTTTTTAGTCTAATTTTAGCTTGTTATTACTTGTAAACAGTTGATGGATAAACCTACAGGGCTCACCACACTGGGACTTACTAGGACCTGAAGTCGCCCTAAGGTGCCTCAAAAGCGAAGTCGAAGTTGCCCTATCATTTCCCTTAAGTCGCCCGATGGTTCACATAAGATACTTGTAAATCTTGTCCAAATACTTCTCCTAGACTACCAATTTATTAGTAAATGTGTATTAATATTTCCAATAAAAAATGGCAAAAATATGCGTATTATATTTAACATATTTTCAAACGATTTAGGTCTTTCAAATGTATTACACGCCATTTGTTTATTTACCGGATGTGACTAATTACCGTAAGTGAACAACGAAGAAAAGTAATGTACAACGGCCCATAATGAAAAATCTTAATTTTTTTCATAAACAAATACTTTTAATTGGTTTCAAACTTCAGTTCTTTCAAAGAGTATTGTACAATTTTCTTTGATAAGTATATGAGCTCCACTTGAAAGAATAAAGATGTATAGTAATTATTGACATATGATAAATGGGTGTCCCATGAAGCAATTTGGATCAGCACAACTTTGTCCATGTCAAAGTGTGCTGAACAGAAGAATTATTTCTGGGTTTAATGTAATTTTAGGAATATTGTGATACAAAAACTCATGAATGAAGTATATTGCATACCATGAATAATAATGAAAAAAAAACCAAAAAACTGAATTTTATTGTGTTATGGTTTTATAACACAAGAGAAATAATCCTGGAATTTGATGTGTATATAACTACTGCGAAATTAATTATTGTATGGTCCCCCTGACTTCTCCCTAGTGTCTCCTGAAGTCTCCCTATCAGGGCCTGACTTCTCCCTGTTTGGCTGCCAGGGAGAAGTCACTTCTCCCTACTTTTTTAGAGTGTGGTTTCAAATTTCTATTGATTAGGTACCATTTAAAACAAAATGGTTATAGGATAATAAATTGTACAGAGTGAATATTTAAGAATATTGCCTTAGAACGCATCAGTTTAAACCCCTCACAAGTGTAATCAGAATGCATTTCTGTACAAGTGATCAAATTTTCAATATAAACCGTTGAAAGGACAAACATTGTGATGTCACTTCCAGGGACTGAAAGAACTGAATTAATTTTACATGTAATTTACCGGAATTTATTTTACTGGGAAATCTCGGTATTTCAAAACTGTCAATGTAATAGATAAAAGAAAAATCTACACATTTTCATTTGCCTTCTGTGGTTTACTTAATTTCTTGGCTTTGACTATATAGCTATAACAACATTGGAAAATGTCATCAGTATCAGTGAAATTTTTAGATTTTCATATAAGTCAAAATCAATGTTCAGGTATCGGACCTATAACTGCAGTCATTCTTTAATTCTATTTTTTGGCCAAGAAATGCAGCTTTATTAAATCAATGTATTGCTAATTAATGATATACAAATTAAATATATTGTTTTAGTTTCAGTCAATGTTTTTCAGTTTTGAGTAAATAAAGTTAAGTTACTCAGATAGTATTTTTGATGTTAGCTGAACATTACCGAGGTCTGCTCCATTAAAAATCAATGCACATCCAGGACCCCAACAATGTGGTCAGTTATAGTCTATACACCTAAATACTTTCACCTAATGTCAAGTTTATATTGGAGGCCAAGTTGATATCTTAAGAGGTCTTTATATAAGGCCAGATCAAATGCAATGTGTGTTTACGGTAACATCACAGTGACACTACAACTAGATGTGGTTGTCAAATAATTTTTACAATTTTAATGTAAACAATAATTGAGTGGTCACACACACATACATAGTTCTGTTTGGCCTAATTCTTGTCATGTTTATTTTATGCTTGCTTGGACAGTGGAAGGTACAGTATTCCTTGTTTTTTACAATAAGAAATCCGGTTTGTCTTCATCTATATATAGATTTTAGGAAAAGGGTGTGTCTGAAGGGGTACCTTGTTAACTTTTGTTAAAACCTAAAAATATCAGAGATAGTGTGGCTACTGCCTTGGTGATGCCACTGCAAGTCTTTAAGCAGGATTTATGTACTAGAAGTCAAAAATCCAGTCATCAATTAAAATCTATTGTAACCATTTGTCAGATATAAACTTGAAGTAGTTTATCATATGTAATACCTGTTGTTCTGCAGTGTAAAATGATGATGATTATTAAAAATCGTAAAGGAATAAAAACTCAATTTGTTAGGATGTTTTCAAGTTTGTTTCCCAATTTGTCAGCGTGTAAAAAATAACTATATGAATCTAAACAATCACTTGAGATCTGCAGTGACATCAACATAATGTCCTGTAAAATGTAAATTCAGAATTTTTTTGATGTGCTTATTATTGCAATCGATGCAACAGCATGTGATTTCATAATTGTTTTTTATTTAATTTAATTGACATTTCAGTCCACAGCGTTACAAACAAAGTAATAAATCTACATCATAATTTCTGAATTTACAGTAACCATAGAAACTGATGAACTTTTCTTATCACAAGCATCTTGAAACAATATTTTACTAATCATTTTTGTAGATAGATGCTTCTAAATGTTTAACATTATTTTGCAGAAGAAGAACTAATTAAGGAATACACAGAAGGTAAATCAAAGACGGACCATTCAAAGAAGGAACTACATAGGTTGATGTCTACATTGTCTGATGGTAAACCAGCTTTGGAGAAAGAGCAGACTGTCGTAGACAAAAAGAAAGGAAAGAAAGACAAAAAGGTAGTGTGAACATTATAATGCAATAAAGTAGTTTGATACTGTATCTGCTGGTGTTGTTTTTTCTAATAATATTGTCCAATAACAACACATGCTTGTACTGGTACTCGGATATCATGTGCTGGTATCCAGATATTATTATTTATCTAAAATTATCTATAATTAGGTATGTTTTTGGTCAAAATCTGAAAAATTAGTGAATCATACAACCTGAGTGATACAAAACCTTGTATCATCTGTATATGTGATACAATATGTACTATTGTTGGAACTACTCCTTGATGTCACAATGAATGGTATAACTAATGATTCAATGAATGACTCTCGATCATTCTATGAATAAAATATGAGGTCATAAAATTTGGAACGTTAGGGACGATATTTTATAAACATATGCTTTGTTAAATATTATATTTTAAATGATAAATATTCAGTTTCTATCTGCCCTTTTTATTCTTCCTAATTTTAGATAAACTTATTACATTTAAATGTAGGTACATCTTGTAGTGATACAACTGTCTCAAAGAGATACAAGTTGTTGTACCTAGACACCATGTATGTAATGTGTATGTACGCTTACCCAGATATTACCTGTACTGTAACCCAGATATAACTTGTACTGGTACCCAGATATTACTTGTACTGGTACCAAGATATCACTTGTACTGGTACCAAGATATTACTTGTACTGGTACCCAGATATTACCTGTACTGTAACCCAGATATTACTTGTACTGGTAACAAGATATTACTTGTACTGGTACCCAGATATTACCAGTACTGGTACCAAGATATTACTTGTACTGGTACCCAGATATAACTTGTACTGGTACCCAGATATTACCTGTACTGGTACCAAGATATTACTTGTACTGTACCCAGATATAACTTGTACTGGTAACAGATATTACTTGTAAAGGTACTAAGATATTACTTGTACTGGTACCCAGATATTATTTGTACTGGTACCTAGATATTACTTGTACTGGTACCAAGATATTACTTGTACTGGTACCAAGATATTACTTGTACTGGTACTCAGATTATTATGTTCTGTAATCAATTGTATACAATACTAATTTTTTGTTAAAAGTTTATCTGAGCATCTTGGGTGAGTATTATTCACGAGTGGTTAAAGTGGCAAAATTGAAACCACTCATGTCAGAATGGGTGGGTACATTACATCAATGATACACAGACAGTTATGTTTTGTTGTTTTGCGTAGAAGAAAGATGAAGACAAGCCTCCAGATGCTCCATTTAGAAGAATTATCAAATACAATGCCCCAGAATGGCCAATGATTCTGTTTGGATGTATTGCCGCCTGTCTAAATGGTGGAGTCCAGCCTGCGTTTGCTGTTATCTTCTCAGAATTAATTGGTGTAAGTATTTAATTGACCAGTATTATCAAGTCTTCCTGTATGGTGTCCAGTAGGTACCCATGCTACATGTAATCTAAAACTCACTCAATATCTATTCCTCAAATCATCATGTCTCTCTTGTTTTATTATAACCCCCTCAAACTAGTTTGGGAGTTATATAGGAATCACCCTGTCTGTCCGTCTGTCCATCTGTCCACATCCCTTGTAAGCACTTCTCCTCCTAAACCGCTTGACAGATTTTGATGAAACTTTAAATGAAGGAAGTATATCATATGTAGATGTGCATAAAGAATTTTCATCGTTGTTGGATATTATTCAGGGGATATAATTGGACTTAGACTTTTTAAATATAGTATTCAGTGCAGGACATCGTAAGCGCAACTCCTCCTTGACCGATTTTGATGAAACTTTACATGAAGGAGTACATCATATGTAGATGTGCATGACAAATTTTCGTCATTGTCGGATATTATTCAGGGGAGATAATTTAAGCGAAGCGGGGGTATCCCTTTGTGAGCCTGCTCACAGTCCACACTTTTTCTTTTTGGAAATGTTTTAACATTATTTAAAGTTTCTCTGTAAATGGCAGATTTTGGTACAGATGACCCAGTGCAGATAATCTCATAGGCACTCATCTGTACTTGTTGTATCATGAAATCAAAATGCCTGAATCAGGAACGTTGTTATGGAAACATAATGTTTCTGTGTTTTGATTGTATGTTGGATATTAAACACTGGAGAGTCTGTGTAGGATAAGACTATGTGAAAGTTATTTGTTTATGGGGAAATAGGTACCTCATATGCCTTTGGGAAAGACTGCCACTCATTATAGAATTTTTGTCTTTTTCCTCATTCCGCTGTGCTGTAATTGCAAAAAGACATAAAATTCCTATCACTTATGGAAGATCACTCAGTCTTTCCTAAACAGGTATGTAAGAAACTATTGATCACAATGTTATTACCACTGGAAATATTTAAAATAAAAAGGAAATATGTGTATTTATTTCAGCATAATAATTTAATTGTAGTAAAAGAGCAATTTGATTTGTCTGGAAATGATCACATGACATGTAACAAATCATCGTGTTACCCCCCCCCCCCCCCCATCCTGTCCCCTCTGTATCTCCCCACTAGTACTATCATGTCACCTTACATGCAGCCATCCTCCCGTTTCTATGCATATTTCCACTCACTTGTTTCATAGTCCATGAAGTAATTGTTCATATCGGACTCAGCTCAATATTGTGGAAAGCATTTTATTACATACTTTGTGGTCTTTCTCAGGGTTTTAGGATCTTAATAAGAGAAATAAATGTATAATACATGTAGTATATTTTACTGCCATTGAACAAAAGTAGACTGACTGCAATAAAAACCTATTGATATTTACCTAAGTAGGAAGATTTTTTCAAACAAAAAGAGGAATTAATTGAATAAAATTGAAATATTTCTTTACAAAAGTTTTCCTTTTTTGATAATGGTACATGTGTGTTGATTTGTAGGTATTTGCAGAATCTAATTTAGACAAACGAAATCATGATGTTATAATGTATTGTCTACTCCTGGTTGGAATAGGTGTGCTAGGATTTTTTACCTTCCTTATACAGGTGAGTTCATTAGTTATAAATATTTTTATTGCATGAATAGAATTTTGCATCTTTTTGATTTTTCGAAACTACTTTTGAGTCATGTTAAATCCCAACAGTACTAAAACTGCATCAAAATATGGTTATTTTTGTCCACTACAAGCAGTCAAGCAGTATCAGTATTTCTCAACAAAAGAAAATGTAATATTCAATGAGCTGCTAGACGACATTTTTCAATTCCTCTTGATTGCTTAAAAACATAGATGCCAAGGCAGATTCTTGATCGGATTGGCTGAAACTAGGAATTATCTTTTAAAACTAAATATGAGACATTACAGGTTAGATTTGAAAAACTCTTTTCTAACATTAAAGCTAATAAAGTGTAATTTTGTCTAAGTAATGGATGGGAGATGGCCAAATATACATTTTCTTATTTCTGCTAATGGTAATTTTAATACTGCAAGATTCTAAAATAATTTACATTTATTTTGTTAATTTGTAGGGAGCCATGTTTGGTAAATCTGGAGAGTGCTTAACAATGAGAATCAGACAGAATACATTTAAAGCCATGCTTAGACAGGTAAGAACCTGTGTATTATGGACAGTGTGACCCTTTTTCTCAGGTGCCTTTTGTAACCTGTATATTAAGGACCATGAGTTTGAGATAAAACCCCGTAGTCAGGAGAGGTATAAGCAGTCTTACATGTATTGTCAGGTATCCTGTATATTTCGGAAATCAGGTGATTTAATATAGGATCTTACATTGGTTTGTGTGGATTATTGGATTTCTCCAATCCAGATAGTTTAATTTCTATAATTTGACTTTGGAGATTGGAGAAATCTGATAATCCAAGAGTACTTATGTAAGATTCTGTTTTTCTAATTTTTAAAAGTAGTAAATTTGCGAAAAAAGTACAGGTTCTCCAACAACATTCTTACGTTCATGTCTTGAGTACATGGTAAAAGGAAGGTGATTTGTTAATAACGCCTTTAATTCTTATATGACGTTATTATTTTAAACCAATCAACTGCTGAGAAGCGGATTTTCACTAGTGACGAGAACTACTGTTTCCACAATAAAAAAAGATAAAATATATTCGAATATTTATTGTTACATCATTTTTTATTGCAATAAATTGTGCCTTTATTTAAATAAAAAAAACTATTATTAAATGGTTGGAATTAAAAAGATTTGTTTTGTTTGTTTGAATATTGTTTAATGCCACTTTCAGCCATTTTTCAGCTATATCATGGCGTCAAGTTTTTATTGGGGGAGTTAGCCATTGTACCCAGAGAAAACCCGGGGCCTTCGGTAGGAAAATATGTTTGTATAGAATTCATTGTTGTATGAGTTTGCCAGCTCAACCACAAACTTTATATGAAGCCTGAAGTTCATACACCAATGAATTACAGCTTTTAAATCTATAATATATATCATATTATGTGTAAAATTGGCCAAGGTAGGTTTGCTTGTGATAATTAATATCTAATCATTAGAAACAATTACAACATGTTAATTCAACAATAAATGAATTTTGAATTTGTGAATTATGTGATCAGGAAGGCAGGTTATTACAAAGAAAACTAAAAACAAGGAAAATAGCTTCAAAAAGGGTGAGACAGAAACAGGTAATGGGGTGAAAGCTGCAATAAATGATATGTTGTTGGTCAGTAAAAACTAGCTGTTGCTTAAAAGAAAAGTTGTTTTATTCATCAAACTCAACATTACAGGATATTTCCTGGTTCGATGACCATAAGAATTCTACTGGAGCCTTAACAACACGGCTGGCAACAGATGCATCACAGGTCCAGGGGGTAGGTATCTCAGAAAAATAAATACCCGGGGGTCATTAGTCACATGAATTTATTTGTATATTTGTTGACCCCAGTTAGATACACTCTGATATTAAAGAATGTAAAGTTAACAAATACATCTGCAAACAAAGGGGAAGAGCAGGATGGAAAGTTAACAAATACACCTAATGTTTACAAATACACATACAAGCAAAGCTGACAGCAGAATGGAAAGTTAACAAACAAACCTACAAGGAATGTTTACACACACACACACACACACACACATACAAACAAAGAAGTCTAATTATACAATTTCATAGACTTAGAATATCCCGAGCTGAAGAATGATAACCATCCTGTTACCCATATTTTAATGGAATAGCCCTCATTTGAATTGTTGTATTGTAGGCATCAGGAGCTAGACTAGGAACACTGGCACAGAATGTGGCCAACATGGGAACAGCATTGGTTATCGCCTTTATCTACGGCTGGCAGCTTACTCTTGTCATTCTTGCTTTCCTACCCATGATTGCACTAGGTGGCGCTTTACAATTTAAAATCTTAAATGGTGTTGCTGGCCAAAACAAAGAAGCTTTAGAAGAGGCAGGAAAAATTGCCACAGAAGGTATAGAAAATATCCGAACTGTGACCTCATTAACAAAAGAGGACAAGATTCATAGTATGTACCTGGACAATTTAAAAGTACCCTATAAAGCTGCTCTAACCAAGGCCCATGTGGCTGGTCTGGCTTTCTCATTTTCTCAGTGTGTCATATTCTTCGCATATGCAGCATCATTCTACTTTGGAGCCTACATGATCAAAGAGAGACAAATGAACTTCGTGGATGTGTTTAAGTAAGTATGACTTTGTTCAGGTTTTTACAGCAATTGATCAGCAGATTATATTGTCAGCCGGAGTACATCTGTCTGAAAACTTGTCATTTAAGGATAGAGTCGAGCAACCTTTACCTTAAGTGAGTAAAAGTGTTTGTATGAACATCACAAGCTTACAAAACAGGTTTTTCCCTGTGACAGATATTGTGTTAAGCAGGTTGACTATATAATTTATGTAAAAAAGCTCTTAAATGATGGACTTATAAAGATACATATAGGTGAAAGAAGCACTTAAAATAATCAACCTAATTGTGCCTTGGACATGTTCCCCATAGGCTTACATACTGGAAATGAACCACACTTTGACATGTTCCCCATAGGCTTACATACTGGGAAATGAACCACACTTGGACATGTTCCCCATAGGCTTACATACTGGGAAATGAACCACACTTGGACATGTTCCCCATAGGCTTACATACTGGGATATGAACCACACTTGGACATGTTCCTCATAGGCTTACATACTGGGAAATGAACCACACTTGGACATGTTCCTCATAGGCTTACATACTGGGAAATGAACCACACTTGGACATGTTCCCCATAGGCTTACATACTGGGAAATGAACCACACTTGGACATGTTCCTCATAGGCTTACATACTGGGAAATGAACAACACTTGGACATGTTCCTCATAGGCTTACATACTGGGAAATGAACAACACTTGGACATGTTCCTCATAGGCTTACATACTGGAAAATGAACCACACTTGGACATGTTTCCCATAGGCTTACATACTGGGAAATGAACCACACTTGGACATGTTCCCCATAGGCTTACATACTGGGAAATGAACCACACTTGGACATGTTCCTCATAGGCTTACATACTGGGAAATGAACCACACTTGGACATGTTCCCCATAGGCTTACATACTTAGAAATGAACCACACTTGGACATGTTCCCCATAGGCTTACATACTGGGAAATGAACCACAATATGGAGAAGAATTCTACAATGGTGGTTTATATTAATATTAATTGATTTGAAATTGGTACAAAACAAAATGAAATTTTATGCTGTAGAAGTGAGTTCAGATTTCCCTCTCCACCTATTCTACACTCCACTAGTCCCACAATTTTAGAAATATTCACAAAGTTAAATTTTAATACCATTGTCTTTCACAGGGTATTTTCTGCTATTGTATTTGGAGCGATGGCTTTAGGACAAGCCAGTGCCTTCGCACCAGACGCAGCCAAGGCTCAGGCGTCGGCAGCCATCATTTTCCAGTTGTTGGACAGGACACCCACAATAGATGCAGAATCTGAGGAAGGCGAAAAACCAGCTGCAGTAAGTTATCTCCCCTGGACTCACAGTTTATGTCAGCCATCTCATTGACACCATGACTGGGTTTGCAGTTTTAATCTTCACTACTGAAACTAGCTATTCAACTTGAACAAGCATGACTTTTTTTTAAAATTTATCAGATAGCCTTGTCGTATAAAAACATGCGATTAAAATCTAGTGCTGTGTTGTTCTATATGTAATGTTTGATTGTGTGGTCATCTCCTATTTATGTAAACTGTTTCTTCTCGTTTCAAAGTTATAACTGCTAACATACCCCGCTCTATCTAAGTACATTTGAAATAGAAATGTAAAAAGAATTCTTCTTTTCAGAACTCGGTGACTAGTGCTGTGACGTTCAAAGACTGTAAGTTCCGTTACCCAACACGTCCTGATATAGAAGTGCTGCAAGGGTTGACACTGACAGTAGCGCCAGGTCAGACCCTGGCCTTAGTTGGGGCTAGTGGCTGCGGCAAGAGTACCACAGTGTCCCTCATAGAGAGGTTCTATGATGTAGAGGCTGGCACAGTGGTTAGTTACCTTATTGACACAGTAGCAAACATAAAATATTGGAAATGTTAACATAGGTTTGACTATCTTACAGTAACTTATTATCCTGTAAATATTTGGATTCTGGCTGATTGATGTTGTTATAATAAATTATAATTTTTTATTTTAACATAACATGTGGTGGTGATGATGCATAACTTTTTACTTTATAGTCACCAGAACTAACCACTTTTTATATAAACTACTTGACTTCTTCAGAAGTCATAGAATCATTTTTGAAAGAGTCGTATTTAAATATAATTAAGGCTTTTTATTTCACAGTCGTTAGACAAGTACAACGTTAAAGACCTAAATGTCGGTTGGTTACGATCCCAGGTCGGCATCGTGTCACAGGAACCTATACTGTTTGACTGTAGTATAGCCGAGAACATTGCCTATGGTGACAACAGTCGAGAACCCACGATGGATGAGATTATCAAAGCAGCCAGGGACGCAAACATACATGAGTTTATATCCTCCTTACCTGATGTAAGTATTATACCTTTAATTGATCATAGGTGTGTCGGCACTGAGATGGTAAGTCCGACATCAGACAGGCTGTACTTAGCTCTAACTTTTACAGTTTTCTTGTCCCGTGAAGCAGAACCATTTACTTTCCAGAGTAAAAATCTCCAGTGTAAATGTCAAAGTGAAAGGACCTCTGGAAGGTTGTGGTTTTCACTGTTTTGCTCCCAATACTAATGAAAGCCTTTACATACAGGTAGCTGCAAATTCCTGAAAGTGGCATTAAACTGCAAATATATAATAATGATGTTGGTTTACACTGGTACTGTTTTATTTCAGGGCTATAATACTAATGTTGGTGACAAGGGAACACAGTTGAGTGGAGGGCAGAAACAACGTGTGGCCATCGCCAGGGCCCTGTTGCGTAACCCTAAGATACTATTATTAGATGAAGCTACATCAGCTCTGGATACAGAAAGCGAGAAGGTAATTAGGATAAATGCTTTATGTCATGACATGTTTTATTTAGATGACTGCTGACCATGGCATGTCACTGGACCTCAATCACATGTACATTATAGAGTGTTGAAACTTCACAGAATCACAATAAAAAATTGAATTTTAAGCACTTATCATGGAATTCATCCCAAAATGTAATTTAAGTAGCAAAGGGAAACAATATTTTTAGTTTTTGTATTTTGAATGATGGTTTAATATGTTGACTTACTGTTTATTTTTCAGATTGTACAAGAAGCCCTTGACAAGGCCCGTGAAGGTCGTACATGCATTGTTATTGCCCATAGACTCTCTACTATTCAAAATGCAGACAAAATATGTGTAATTAAACATGGAACGGTCTGTGAGGAAGGCAAGCATAATGAACTTATGGCATTACAAGGACTTTATTACCGCTTAAATATGGCCCAGAAACGGCAAAAATAGAACTGGTCATGCGATTAGATACATTGTTGTGATAATGCCTTATGGTGTAGAGCTTTTTTCTGTTGTTCAAGATATTTAATAATGATTGAATTTTATTTTTATGGAAAATGTTGACATTTTCTCTACAAAAATATATTTACACAGTTTGTATATAAATGTTTATGAAAATGAAGAAATTGTTATAATAATCCAAATAAGTAGCCCACCAAGGCTTTGTAATTGTGATGTCATTTTTTACTTGTTGCCTATTGTACTATTTTTAGAAAGCACTCTGTATGTGTAATTGTGTATCTCAGAGAGTACTGTGTGAGCATATACATGTGTATCTCAGAGAGTACTGTGTGTGCATATACATGTGTATCGCAGAGAGTACTGTGTGAGCATATACATGTGTATCTCAGAGAGTACTGTGTGTGCATATACATGTGTATCTCAGAGAGTACTGTGTGTGCATATACATGTGTATCTCAGTTCTGTCAGTGTGTACACACATTTATTTCAAAGATTACTTTGCTATCAGAGTGTGTGCACATGTATCATGAATACCGGTATATTTATTAGTTAACATGGATATATGGTATATTTTACTAGCTGTATTGAGTTTTCTGTTAATCGTTTGGACCAAATTTTATATAAGAGTGATATAAAAAACCTCTCTGATTGATTGCAGGATTTGTAGTCATGTTCTGTTATACAAAATGTGATTACTTTCCTGTATGTATATAGGTAGATCACTTGGTACATTTTCTTTTTTGTTCGACTCCAGGTACTTCTGATCTTTACCCAATCAAAAACTGGACTCCACAATATAGCTGAAAAATTGTTTAAAGTGGCGTTAAACATCATCAAACCAACAAACATCTTTTTTCATCATTTAAGTTTTGTAAGATTTATGTCCCTTTGTAGTCAGTATTTACAGTTTGGATGACAGTATATAGCTATATATTTTATCTTACCCCTAATGATATGGTACTAACAATATCAAATCAAGCTTACAAGTTACTTTCACTTATTTGTTAAAACTTTATTCACTAACATTTTAATAATATATGAAAATATTTATATTAGATGAAAGACGACTTTTTATATAATATCAGTAGTTAACATTATGGTTATTATAATCTGTATATTTTATCATTTCATGATATTTTTTAAAGTTTTATTTATTCATTCTCACTAATTTTAGCCTTACTTTTACTTGTTAATACTGCATTTTAACAGTTAAGCTACAAACATGTTTTTAATCAAATTATGTTGTTTGAGGGGATTATTCCTTATTGTATTTGGCATAAAAAAAATGGCATTAATATGAATATAAATATGAATTAAGACCAATTTTGACAATCCTTAAATCATTGAGCCAGTTCGAACACAACTTTTACAGATGTCATATATCCTATGAAATTAATTAACCCATTCGATTTATTACCCAGGAGAACTGTCACTTATTTCTTCATTGTTTATATGAGTTTAAATCTCTGTTTTAGCCAAACAAAACTTGAGTGTTTTGAAGTAAAGATGATAAAGTAGTTGGGTCAAAGAAGAAATGACTATAGTATGTTTTGAGAAAGTATTAGAAATCCCTAAGTTAAAGTTTCTGTTTGGACAAACACGTGCCTGGCTAATGTGGGAACTCTGTTGTAATCAGTTGTTAGGGACAGGTTCTGTTGGGCCTCTGGTTTAGAGTTGTTAGTAACAGGTTTTCTAGGGCCTTTGGTTGTTAGTGTCACGTTCTCTAGGGCCTCTGGTTTAGAGTTGTAAGTAGCAGTTTCTCTAGGGCCTCTAGTTTAGAACATGTATTGACAGGTTTTAGATGTATGACAATATCGTATATTTTATTAAAGAAATCCTCAGTTTGTCTCTTTATTTGCCATATTCTATTATTACTATAAGACGGAATCTCAGAAACGGGGCAGCATAATTATTTATACCAATCATGGATATATAATCAGAAAATATCTAACATAATAGATAATTACTTATAGCCTAGTTCTATGTCATAGTTTTGCACATCTGTGCTTTAATAAATGGCACATGCTTTGCAACCTGGACATTTCAGACTTTTGTGATTTAAAAAAAATAATCTGTTGTTGTACAAGAAACGTAATAATGTCAGACAATCTTTTTTTATGCCCCACGACGATGGCATCTGTGTCCCATGGTGGACACATTCTTCGATTTTTTCTTTTTGACATACTCATTTTTCTGCAGCAACATATATTTTTCTTTCTATTTACTTGTATATATATATCATGTTACAATAGTGACCAGTAGTTACTGTTAATTCTTTTAGTTAAAATAAAATCAAAGTTTATTTATTGATTTTAATCATACCACATCTTCCTTAAAAGTAATTAGGAAGTACATTACAACTGTCCGTCTGATTTTAATTTCCTGGAATAATTACTGCCTGCACATAACATGAACATTATAATTGTTTATCCAAAGGATTGTGTTACCCCTAGGACTTTGGCATGAGGGAGGACAATTAGGGTGTTCACCTCACTTGAAGACAGTAATTGTTTTATTATACTGAGAAATTTATGATAAAAATATACCAGACAATTGTAAACTTCACGTTTCAATTTCGTAATGCAAAACAATTTTAATCATGGGTCAATAATTTGAAATATATGCATTTACAGTTTGAAAATCTCTATGAATAATACAGGGATACAGTTTTTACATGTTTTTGTTTTTTGTTTTTTTTTTTTGGTTTATAAATAGTTCTGAAATTAAAATATTAAAAATAAAAAATATTTTTTAAAATATAGATGTGTTGATTCCCTCGCAGTAACACACATACAAACATAGTGTGTATAGTTAGTTGTCTACCTCATGTAATAGTTGACATTTTGTCATTCCTGTTAAATTGTGATATTCCTGTTAAAGTTTGCAGGATAATAAATGTTTCTAAGTTCTGAGACTGTTTTACATTATCTATAGATTTTTCATTAAAACAATTCCATGTAGGGTTAAAACACCATTGACAATTCAAGTAATACCACCAGACTCAACCATTTTCTGACAAATTAAATTATATAAAACCCAATGCACCCCATAGAAGTAGAATGACGGCCCAATTTCCATGAATGTTTTTCTTACTGTTTTCACTAGTGCTATATAACACATGTGATATTGAGATACATATCATTTCTACTTATTATGACATTTAATTATACTTACAATAGCAGTGTTTGTACTTACGTTTTTATGGTATTGTGTTTACAAAGTGTTTAGCTTGAAGTCTAAACCTTTTTACTTTTGTTGACATTTTTGAAAGTTTTGTAAGTTTTTGACAATGGAGTATTTTTATCAATTAGACCTCAGTTCTTTTTTTTCTACATAGACTGACCTTTGATTTTTGTTAACATTTTTACAAGTATTGTAAGTTTTCGACAATGGAGTATTTATGTCAATCAGGCCTCATTTTTTTTTCTGTATAGATGAACCTTTGACCTTTGATGACAAATTTGTATCTATGACAATCAGTTCTGTTTGTTTATGTTCCCAGATTTACACACATTCTCACTCTGATTTCTATTTTCTATTTCTCAGACTAGAGGAGATGCAGTCTTATAAATTATGTTATGAACAATGACAGTACATATTTGTTTTGTATGTTAAAAAAAATTAAATGATTTATAAAAATAGTCTTGTATGTTGACTTCGAACTTGAAAGGTTCAATTCTCACTGCAGGCAGGGTGTACTCGACTCCAATCTTAATTGACAAGGATTGCCAGTTTTCCTACCGCAGGTCAGGGGTTTTCTCTGGGTACTCCTGCTTCCTCCCACAATAATAACTGGACGCCATGATATAGCTGAAAAATTGCTGAAATTGGCGTTAAACACCATCAAACAAACAAACAAACGAACTTGAAAGTATGTAAAATAAACAACCTTGCATTGACATGGGATCCCTTTACCAGGTCATTGACGTGTATGGTTGTGGGACCCCTTTACCAGGTCATTGACGTGTATGGTTATGGGATCCCTTTACCAGGTCATTGACATTTATGGTTATAGGATCCCTTTACCAGGTCATTGACGTGTATGGTTATGGAATCCCTTTACCAGGTCATTGACGTGTATGGTTATGGGATCCCTTTACCAGGTCATTGACGTGTATGGTTATGGGATCCCTTTACCAGGTCATTGACATGTATGGTTATGGGATCCCTTTACCAGGTCATTGACATGTATGGTTATGGGATCCCTTTACCAGGTCATTGACGTGTATGGTTATGGGACCCCTTTACCAGGTCATTGACATGTATGGTTATGGGATCCCTTTACCAGGTCATTGACGTGTATGGCTATGGGATCCCTTTACCATGTCATTGACATGTATGGTTATGGGATCCCTTTACCAGGTCATTGACGTGTATGGTTATGGGATCCCTTTACCAGTTCATTGACATGTATGGTTATGGGATCCCTTTACCAGGTCATTGACGTGTATGGTTATGGGATCCCTTTACCAGTTCATTGACGTGTATGGTTATTGGATCCCTTTACCAGGTCATTGATGTGTATGGTTATGGGATTCCTTTACCAGGTCATTGACATGTATGGTTATGGGATCCCTTTACCAGGTCAAGGTCATTGACGTGTATGGTTATGGGATCCCTTTACCAGGTCATTGACATGTATGGTTATGGGATCCCTTTACCAGGTCATCGACGTGTATGGTTATGGGATCCCTTTACCAGGTCATTGACATTTATGGTTATGGGATCCCTTTACCAGGTCATTGACATGTATGGTTATGGGATCCCTTTACCAGGTCATTGACATGTATGGTTATGGGATCCCTTTACCAGGTCATTGACATTTATGGTTATGGGATCCCTTTACCAGGTCATTGACATGTATGGTTATGGGATCCCTTTACCACGTCATTGACATGTATGGTTATGGGATCCCTTTACCAGGTCATTGACATGTATGGTTATGGGATCCCTTTACCAGGTCATTGACATGTATGGTTATGGGATCCTTTTATCAGGTTCAAGCCTGCCACATAATCTCTGTATGTGCCTGATGCCAGCAATGATACTTATATGGTTGTGTTACGTAGCTCTTTGCATAATGGTTATGAAGGTGTTGTCTTTCTTTTTTGTCTGAATGGTAACATATGGACAGGGTTAGGGATCCAAGTAACTAGTTCCTGTCTGTTATGTTGCTTACAATCGGGGCTAGTCATCCCAGTAACCAGCTCTTGTCTGTATTGCTGGGGCATACGATCAGGGCTAGTCATCCCAGTAACCAGTTCTTGTCTCTGTTGTTGGAGCATAGGGACAGGGTTAGGGATCATAGGTACCAGTTCTTGTCTGTTTTGTTGGAGCATAGGGACAGGGTTAGGGATCCAAGTAACCAGTTCTTGTTTGTATTGTTGGAGCATATGAGCAGGGTTAGGGATCATAGTAACCAGCTCTTGTCTGTATTGCTGGGGCATACGATCAGGGCTAGTCATCCCAGTAACCAGTTCTTGTCTCTGTTGTTGGAGCATAGGGACAGGGTTAGGGATCATAGGTACCAGTTCTTGTCTGTTTTGTTGGAGCATAGGGACAGGGTTAGGGATCCAAGTAACCAGTTCTTGTTTGTATTGTTGGAGCATATGAGCAGGGTTAGGGATCATAGTAACCAGTTCCTGTCTCTATTGTTGGAGCATAGGGACAGGGTTAGGGATCCCAGTAACCAGTTCTTGTCTGTGTTGTTGGAGCAAAGGGAAAGGGTTAGGGATCCAAGTAACCAGTTCTTGTCTGTATTGTTGGAGCATACGATCAGGGCTAGTCATCCCAGTAACCAGTTCTTGTCTGTATTGTTGGAGCATACGATCAAGGCTAGTCATCCCAGTAACCAGTTCTTGTCTGTATTGTTGGGTCGTACGATCAGGGCTAGTCATCCCAGTAACCAGTTCTTGTCTGTATTGTTGGAGCATACGATCAGGGCTAGTCATCCCAGTAACCAGCTCTTGTCTGTATTGTTGGAGCATACGATCAGGGCTAGTCATCCCAGTAACCAGTTCTTGTCTGTATTGTTGGAGCATACGATCAGGGCTGGTCATTCCAGTAACCAGTTATTGTCTGTATTGTTGGGTCCAAAGAACAGACTGAACATACAACGTCCCCATTGCATATTCCTTGTTTAGTCCTTAACGAAGTTTTCCAAACTGAAGAAGAAGCAGGATTAGCTGACCTCTTTCCACAAAAGGAATGAGGTACTGAACCCTGAGAAAAGACAGAGGAGGAACATGACTCACTGAGAAGTGGACAGATTTCTCCTACCATCTAAAGAAACAATAAAAGGCTTCACCACTGGGTGGACATTGTTTCCTTCTATTTGAAGTTTACCAAGGGGACCCAAAGAGAAGAACTAGGATTAGTTGACCTCTTTCCACATTAGGAACGAGGTACTGAAACCTTTAGAAATGGCAGAGGAGGAACATGACTCACTAAGAAGTGGACAATTTTCTCCTACCATCCAAAGAAACACAAGACTTTATCATTGGGTGGACCTTGTTTCCTTCTATTTGAAGTTTACCCAGGAAACCCAAAAAGAAGAACTAGGATTAGCTGACCTATTTCCACAATAGGAACTAGGTACTGAACCCAGAGGAATGCTAGAGGAGGAACATGACTCAGAAGTGGAAAATTTTCTCCTACCATCCCAAGAAACAACACAAGACTTCATTGGGTGGACCTTGTTTCCTTCTATTTGAAGTTTACCAAGGAAACCCAAAAAGTAGAACTAGGATTAGCTGACCTATTTCCACAATAGGAACTAGGTACTGAACCCAGAGGAATGCTAGAGGAGGAACATGACTCAGAAGTGGAAAATTTTCTCCTACCATCCCAAGAAACAACACAAGACTTCATTGGGTGGACCTTGTTTCCTTCTATTTGAAGTTTACCAAGGAAACCCAAAAAGTAGAACTAGGATTAGCTGACCTCTTTCCACAATAGGAACTAGGTACTGAACCCTGAGGAATGCTAGAGGAGGAACATGACTCACTTAGAAGTGGACAATTTTCTCCTACCATCCCAAGAAACAACACAAGACTTCATTGGGTGGACCTTGTTTCCTTCTATTTGAAGTTTACCAAGGAAACCCAAAAAGTAGAACTAGGATTAGCTGACCTCTTTCCACAATAGGAACTAGGTACTGAACCCTGAGGAATGTTAGAGGAGGTATATATATATCTAACCTTCCTCTAGTCATAACAAGAACTCCTACAAGCCTAGAGACGGAGGATTATCAAAATTCTCAAATCTCTTGATAAATAGAAGGGTGCCTAACAACAGACACTGTAAGGCCCCTAGACTACCATCAACTTGCAATAAGGAGCACAGAGGACAAACGTCAAAGCCAATTATATGACAGAGCCCATTAAGATCAATGATCAACAGAAAAAATCTCTTCCCTAGAAATATGCAAGACATCCAAGACTGAGTATTTGTTATAATAAAATTATATATATACAAGAACAAGTTTTGATTGTTTTTTGTGTTGTAATGAACACATTATTTTAAATTATATTTTTACCTAACCTTTCCTACTGTTTATGATGATAACCATTTTCTGAAAACAAGTTTAATTATTGGTCAAAAATGCAAATTGTTAAACAAAAATAGTTGTAAGAAACTTGTGGTCTATTAGAAGACTAGTAAAGCAAGCATTTGCTAAATGTTTTAGATGTTCATAGGATTGTTCATTTCCCAGGTGCCTCACTGCGATAGAGTGCATTCGACTCCAATCTTAATTGACAAGAATTGTGGCCAGCTTTTCTACTGATGTTCGGGGTTTACTCCGGGTTCTCTTTCTCCCCTAATAAAAACTGGACTTTATGATATAGCTGAAAAAATTGCTGAGCTGAAAGTGGCACTAAACAACATTCAAACAAATAGACATTTCCCTGGTAATTCCAAAGAAAGTTGAAAAAAAACATATTTTACTTTTACTATCAACATTTTGTACTTTTACAATAAAAAAATTCCTGTCAGCAGCTTATTATAAAGAATTTAATGTTTACTTTAATTTGTCAATAGGATTAACAGAGTAATAAAATACGCTTGCATTTGATTTATTATATGACTAAAATTTATCTTGATTTTGATTGGCCCAGGGTATCATGAAAAGTATTATGCAGACAGTGTGTAACCTCAAAGTAGATAAAAATAGACTGATATAAAAGTTTTGACTTTTGAGTAGCTAAAAATAGAATATTTATCACTTTTCAGTAGTTAAAAATAGAAGTCTGCAAAAGGAAACAAGCATTAATTTCATTGGTTGAATTAAAATCATCAGCCAATCAAAAACATTCTTTTAAAACATTTTATTTTTGACAATGTTTCACAATATCTGACAAGCAGCAGACAAGTTTTGCAACTGTCAATTAACAGGAATTTTTTTGCCAATTTTCCATAATTGCCCTTATATGACTATAAATTTTAATTGGAAAATGTGAATTTCTTTCAATTTAAAATGTCATAGTTTACTATTGTTATTGTTGAAATAAATGTTTGTTGTTATCCTTTTTTTATTAGAGACTTCCAGTGTAAAAGTAAAAACAGTCGTATAATAAAACATTCATCGACTTTTATATAGGTTAATACCTGGTTTTATCAACCCTCAATAATAATATCCACATTCGCGTTGGTTCGGTGGATATAATTTTTCATGGTTGATGAAACCAGGTATTAACCAATATCAAAATCAATAAATTTATAATACTATTCTCTTTATAAAAAATGGCTTTGAGATTAGGCGAAACTAATCGTTCTTTTTATAAGGAATTTTTGAAGGCGTATTTTTAATCATTTAAAATGAATTCTATAAGACGGTGTTATGAATAGTCTCTAGCTTGATGCATATTCGGATGAAACAATGAAATCTACAATTAATTTAATATCATTTACAGAAAAAGACAAACACTATTTCATATATAAAGAGGAGATAAACAAAATACAAAACTAACAATTCAATTCATTGTTAAAAGATAGAACAAATATACACTTGCACAATGATGAATAGACAGAGACGATCATTGTTTGCTCTTGGAAAAATACCAAAATGAGGAATTGGATTGTTCCACACATGTTATTGAAGATAGCAAAATCATTCAGGTTTGAATTGCTGCACTTATATTAATGTTTTTTTTACTTGTCCCAAAAATGGCTATGATCATAACGTTATCCGTTTTCTTAATAAACATAGTTTGTGCGATCAAATACATTTTTTATCAACTTTTTAACTTATTAACTTTTTTGCTGTTTAAATTTATTGTATTTATATAATCTTTATGGAATAGAAGTTTTTTGTACAAATTAGAAGTATATTTGTCTGTTTACGGAGGCACTTCTGTTTTCTTTTGGAAGATCTGCTTATTTCTCTGACATATTCATACGACCTGATTTGCAGTTTTACGATAAAATACCTTGCTTAATTGTTCTGCTCTATGAGGGCTACAAAAATGACTTCAGGGTCAAGATTGTCTGATGAACCGTTTAGGAATTATTCTCCTTGAACATTGTTTTAATCAATTTTACTTGATTTTAAAAAAATCTTCTCCTCTTTAACCAATGAAAGGACTGCTTTGAAACATTGCACACATCATCTTTAGGATGTCCTCTACCAAAATTGTGCAAATCATGACACATGACTTCCTACATAGCTACGCTGGCTTAAAATAGAAAAAATGAAAAAGGGGGGGGGGGCAAATTTGAAGTGAACCTCCCTTCTCCCTCTTAGCATCAAAAGCTCCTTCTTATAGGAGTTAATTCCCTTAAAATGTCAAAATTAATGATTTTTGCAGAAGTGTTGGGCAATTCCTTATGGCAAAGAAAAGCTGGATAAAAAGGGGTTGTTTGTTTTCAGATTCAGGTGAGCGATACAGGCTCCTGGGAGCCTCTAGTTTGATTTTATAATACGTTTCTTGATTTGAATGTTTTGCTTGTTTAGAAAGTTTTTCAGCAATTTGTCAGTTTTATCATGACATCCAGTTTTTGTTGGGGAATAAAGCTTGGGTAACCACTGAAAACATCCAACTTTCTGCAAGAAAACTAGCAAATCATTGTCAATTAAATTGTAGTTAAGCTCCAACCTTAGTGTTGACAGTAACTTGATTATTTGGTAGATGACTAACTACTAACTTATATATATATTCAGTATGTTTAGAAGTATAAATATTCCTAGTTTTGTCCGAAAAATAGGAAAAAACTGTTTGTTGTCTTTTGGAAGATCTGCTTATTTCTTTGACATATTCATACGTACTGATTTGCAGTTTTACGATAAAATACTTTCTGTAATTGACTGTAAACACATGCACCGCTCTGGTAAAATATAATTATAGGTCATGGATACTTGAATTACGTGAATTTGAATAGATTTTTTTAGTTTCTTTATATTCATAATGCAGCAGTAGCAAAATTATAGTGAAAAAATGGAAAGTACAATTAAAATTGTAAACATGTTTATCTTAAAACAAAATTTAGTTTCACTTAAGAAAGGAAAATAATCTGATCTTTATCCATATTGACTCGCATCACTTTAAATAAGGTGTGAATAAATCACCACTTTAAATATTTAGCCTTCTATTATTATGACCCCTTCTTGAAAAGAGGGGGATATAATATTGACAAAGATACATGGTGCACCTGATATTTAACATTTTTATCAGAATAATATTTGGTATTTATCATACTAATAGCAGATCATGAACTTTGCCATTCTTTGACTTAAGATGGTACTCATTTGCTAACCACAATTTCATAAACCACTGAATGTGATTAGCTAAATCTTTCACAGATCTTTTTAACTCTTATTGCTATTGTTCACTTTATATTTTAAATCCTGATCGGAATATCATTAGAGGTTTTTCGTTGCAAAACATGGACTTTTTGACAAAGGGTTCCCATCTCTCATCTCAACTCGGCCACTGACGAGTCTTGATTAGATGAAACACTGGTCTTAAAATGGTATTTTGATAATTTTAATGTATACAAATATCAGTTGTCTATTAAAGTCTAAATAAAAATTCAAACATTTTATGAACTTGATATGTGACCTGTCAAAATTTGCTTGAAGTTGACTTAAAAACTGAACACGGGGAAAACAAACTGCAAACATATATTAGAGTCTCAGAGGCCTAGGACTTAATCATCTAATATTCTATTTATGGTGATCGAATCCAATCATAGCCAGTTTTACAACTGAAGGTCGTTTGGTGTTACAGGTTACTCCAGTTTCCTTGCCAATAAAAATTAGAAGCCATGAAATAGCTGAGCATTGCTGAAAGTGGGGTTAAACCTTATTTCAACAAAAATAAAAATGCTACCATATTGTAGTAAATCAAAAGATACTGAGACATAATTAAGAGAAACAAGATATAAGCATATACAAATAATTTTTATTATGTGTTTCCGAAGGGTGAGCATATTTAGCTTTACACGTGACATCTGAGTTGTTACAAAATGGTATAGTGTGCTTGCTGATTGATTTTTGTGTCTTGGGTTGCGACTAGCAATCGTTGTTAGTTAATATTGGAGTCTAGCACACCATACACACTGTGGGACTCGAATCCACAACCTCACTGTTGACAAGCCCTATAGACACACTATTTAAGAAAACGTATAGTAGATATCAACTGTGTGACAAAAGTAAGTAAATAGATGAGTAAAATCTTTATTTGAATTTGACATATAATACAACAATACAACACAGGTTCTACTGGACATTTGGCCAAATATATATTTATTCATTTATGTATAAGGTTATGATGGCGATCATGCAATTTCTCTATGGCAGATATACAGGTAGTGTTATCATGCCGTGGTTATTTGTGTTATTTCTCCCATTTAGGTAAGACTATGGAAAATTAAGAACATTTCTTTTTTTATAGATTTTAGTTGAAAGATTTAAGTGGAAAGCTGATGTGATGTTACTGTGCGTAGTATTGTAAATTTCAAACACAGTGTGTAGAATACATTCTACGTAAAACGTCCATAATTCAACTATTCTCTATTACGCCTTCATCTTAATAAAAAATACAAAATAAAAAAAAACAAGACGACTGTCGAAGCTGACAGGATTTTAAAATCTTATTTCAATATGACTGACATGTTTTGACTTAAAGGGAAAGAGGACGATTCGAATTCAAGATTTTATCAGATACATTTACGTTATATCCCATCTTTAAGGCATTAAATCTGGGAACAATTCTGAACAAGGTATGTATCTACAGTCCTAGAGGTATAAGTTTATGATTTTCTCATTCGTACAGCGTGTGTTTATCGTTCATAAAACATCTATATAATTAGTAATTAAAAAGGGATCTGATATTTGTTTTAGTCTAATATGACCTGCAATTTAATATTCATCAAAACAACAATAATTTTTTATTATAAAACATATTCAAGTTTATATATTAAAAAATTAAATTTAGTTTTTATTTGATAAAAGTGTTTCTTAACACTGTCAGATGTCTTGTAAATTTAGGTGTAGTTTATATGTTCTTACAATACAATAGTTCACTGAATATAAGATATAACACAATCAGGTTTAAAAATATATCAACTTCTACAATTTATAATTAAAGTCTAGCTTAGCTTGGAACAAGGTAGCTACTTTGTTTATAAATTACACATCTTAAAAGTCTGTCGTGGAATGTTTTTGTAAGTTAGTAACTGAAGTTAACCAACTTCACATACTAGTATAACTTTATTCTTATACACTTTTGTTGTTACAAAAGTATGCAGTTTGACAATAAATAAATCGACAAAGAAAGGACAATGTATTCAAATGTAGACCTCACCTCGTGGTAGAAATAATAGTAGAATTGTTTATTATAGGTTGTTGGATTATCAAGCAACTTTGTTTGGTAAAAAAAGCAGTTAGTTTTATAGCAAATAAAGGTATATAGCTTTCAGTGGAAATTTATTCCTTTATGATTGTAAATAACTATTATTTACAGAATGATCATATTTTAACGCACTTTTATACATGTAATTGTATTAAGGTCAAGGAGCAGAAATCTAGCAACCATACGAATTTACAAGTGTTATATTGTTGCTTTCGTTCTGAAGCGTGTAATAATTCATGAAATACTTTAGGTGTGACCAAGGAGGGAAAAATAATCGCATGAATCATTTACTGCAGCTATAAATATCTCTTTTCTCCACTCTTGATGCCACTTTTATACTATGTTTAAACTTTGAAGATGGTTTACATTGAATATGTTTATTTGTATTTCTTTTTAATACTTATAGTGTGTTGGTATAAACATGTTAATAAAAAATACACTTACTGAAGTTAAAGCACATTGCAGTTTTACACAAATTTTCGTATTAGCGTATGAAATGGTCGAAACAATCCAACAATCAATTACACATTTTTTTTAATTGTTTACAGATATGAACCGATCAGCTTGCTAGTGTAAGGTTTATTGTTGAAATAAATGCAGTTAATGAATTTTTAGCTCACCTGGACCGACGGTCTATGTTAGATTTCGCCATGACTTTGCGTCGGGCGTCAGTCGTGCTTCTGGCATCCGTCATAAACTTTTTCAATAATCTTCTATTCTTAACACAATGGCTAATCTTTTTCATACTAGCGTACCTAGTTTTCAATTTGTACTTAGGGTGTTCATTAAGACGGCCGCTGTTACTAAAAAAGAACATAGGTGTAAACACCCCTGTTTGGTCAATATATCAAAAATTTTAATAGCTATAGAGAAAACCTTTATATGAAATTTATTAGCATATTAAGCTCTATTATTATTTATATTAGTCTGCAGTTAATGACTTCCTGTAGACATTTTTGTCCTTATATTATGATTTTTGACATTTTCATTTTTTTTGTAATATAACTTGAAAACTATATGAGCTAGATTGATATTGTAAAATGCTTAGCAAGAAAATACCCTACAACACGTTGTTGATCAAAAATTGTCAGGCCACAACTTATAGGAGTTATTTCCCCTAAATGACATGTATATAATTTTCAATTTTTGTCTTGTAACCTAAACATAACAGCTAGCGTGAAAGTAAGTTTCAAAAATGATCAGCAATACAAGACATTCAATTTACTTTGTGTGTTGTAGCCCTAAAAACTATAACACTAGAAAGAAACAGTTAAACGCAAAAAGATCAGTAATACAAGTTCCCCAATTCACTTAATTTGTCTGAATTGTCAGGTTACTCCTTTTATGCGTAATTGCCCTTTAGTGACAATTGTAGTCAATATTACTATTTTGCATAAGAAATTAAAATCTATAATACCTAAAGTTAAACTGTAAGTACCAAATATTATCAGAATGACAGGGTAAAGCCCTGTCATTAACTGAAAATTGTCTGTTGACTCCTATTGCACATTAATACAAATGTTTGGTTAAATTTGTAGTGTTTGCCAATTAATGCAATAACAGCTAGATTGAAAATGTAAATTGCCAGGCCTACAAGTCATTACTTTGTCCACAATTTTCTTTATAGGAGTTTTTTTCTTTAATGACGAATTCGGACAAAATAATCATCTTTTGTATTATCAAGTAACAACTAGCGTTAGACTGTCAATAACTTAATTAACTTAAAGGACACTGCGTACAAATCAATAAATTTTTCAGAAAGTTTCAGATGACACCCTGTAGGAGTTGCCTACAAATCAATAAAATCCTGAATCCGGATTTTAGAATCGTCGTTTGACTTTCGGTTTGTGGTTGTTTTTTTTTTTTTTTTTGGTTTTCTTCCTATCTTTGTTATACATCGTACATGAATTAAAACCTTCAAATAAGAATGTAGAAAGGCACAACTACATTGTTATTATTTTCAGAAGGAGAATTCATTTCAGGTACAGGTTTCAATAATAGCATTGAGAATTTTAGTCGATCAAAAATATATATTATTATTTATGAACATTTAAAATGACGTCATTGTACTACTTAAATGTTAGAAACTAAAGCAATTAAATAATGCACGAACGACGCACAAAATTGTGCTACATATAGTGAATCCTGCAATAAACGATAACTTTTGATAACGGTATATACGAAGCGACGTACGAAACAATGTACAAAAACTATTAATGCTTCAGCGTTTTCTATAGTACATTGTTTCGTAAATCGTTAGTTCAAACACCTTTTCGTGAACTAATACGTTAAAGGGACGGTGGATATTTTTTGTGGTTATTGATTATCTACATCCCAACTATTGGATAACATGTAGCCGAAAATTATGAATAGACGGATAGACAAATGAGAGACACTGAAAGGTAAACCTTAGGTAACACAGTGGAATGCACATTCTATGTTTTATCAAAAAGGTCATTGAACACTGAAATAATACTTCATTTAAATGTATTCCTCTACTTATCTTATACACTTTAATTGACAAATGCTTATCCTGGTTTACTCTTATACTTCTTATTTATTATATAGATAGAGATAAAATATCGAATTTTCCGAGTGACAGAAATCACGGTTAATCACATGTGAAAATTATCGTTTATTTTCACTCTCCGGTTTTTTTTCCCCAAAATGTCACTTTGTTTTGTACTATACAGATATTCATCCGCCGTTTATAAAATTTAGGATTAAGCATTTAAATTTTTCGAAAACAATTTTGATCTATATAATAAATAGGATAATCAATTGGGCATCGTGAATATCCAAAATATGATCACTCGTGCCGCATAAAGCATCAGATTAAACTCGTGCTGCGAACATTTTTCCGCGCACTCGTTTAATCAGAGGTGTTATGCGGCACTCGTGATCATATTTTGGATATTCACTCCGCCCAATTAATTATCCTATAATTATGCAAAACACAGGATTACTGTAAACAACTTCACTGTTTAAAATTAGTGTATGGTTAAAAATTATCTGTATGCGTTAATCTTATTTAAACTAAATTTCTCACATACTCCCGTTTTTTTGTTATAAGCGCAGCATGGGAGATCTTACGTAACCACATTCATGTTACATTCTGATGACCAAAAAACATGAATCGGTGTTCTATACTGATTCGAAGACACACTCTACATTTGATAATGAGTATACACCAAATATCAATATTCGTTAAATATAATTTAGTGTACTCACGCCTCAGTGCAGGCAATTGGAAAGTAAGTGGTAATAACTTTTCATAATAATAATTTACATACGTACCGTACTGAATTAGATTGCAAAATGATAACTTTATTGAGAAAAAACTCATTTTAAATGGATATCAGTACTCAGTATTATTATATGCATTTCAAAATATTTACTGATAAAAACATTCAAACATCTTGACCTACAAACTTGTGTTGCAGTAGATTCTGAACATCATTCCAAATTGTAAGAATGAATAAGTTCCTAGACCGTAAACGATTTCATGTTATATTGGGTGAAGACGATTTCGAAATTTCCATACTTTTCTTGTAGTAGCCTATTGGCTTGATAATTTGCAAACCAAGTTACCTACTCTAGTTAAACAACCGTCCAAGATCTAAAATGAATATATTTTGTTGTTCCTTAAAGTCACAAAACTAACGTTACTATCATATGTCATGAGCCGGGTTGTGTTGAACCTTCCACGCAGTAATAACAGAAAAGAGGGTTGAAAGATAAAACTGTAATTAGATTGCTAGATATTCCTAACGAATCCATAAAAATTAACAGACATTCACCAATAATTGTTTCTTTATAAAATAGACCATTACTTTATATAGAGACATCAAAACTTTATTAGATTAAGTTATCGAGGCATACCGAGTTTCCTGCATTGTAAAGGAAGTTGCAGAAAGAATAGGTAACAAGAGTTTATCCGATAATTTCTAAAAAAGATATCAAGTCAATTAAGCATCCATTAGAGAAAATTAACAATCATGTGAATATCAATTATAATATTTTAACCATCTGCAATAAGAAGCGAATTGAAATTTAATTAAACTGACGTGTCCGTTTTATAGGCAACACCATAAATGTATACCGCGCTACGATGAAGAGGGGGTATACTGTTTCACCAGTATCCCTCCGTTCGTTCGTTAGTCCGCACGTTACAAATTTTCTGTCGCAGTTTTCTAAGCAACTTTTCGATGCAGAAGCCTGATATTTTGCATATTGCTTTATCTTATAGTACCATAGTAGGTGTATAGTGTATAGTGATTTTATGCTCATTGGTCATCTACTTTCTTTACCGAATACTGTTTGTAAAAGCGTGGGTATCAATAGTGAGCATAAGCTGACAGACTTACATTGTTTATAACAGTTTTGGCAGTTTACAAAATGAAATGTAACGCCAATCATGCACTTTAAATCCTATCGTTACACAGTTTCAAGAGAAATTGTTAAAACTTGGGCTATTTTTTGGCTGAACTTTTAGACGTTTTTTCGCCTTTTATTATTGCACAACAGATAACTCTTGTGTTGTTAAACCTAAAATGTAACTGCAATACTGAAATCAGAATAGCTAATTTAAAGACAACTTACACACAAGGTCAAAGCAGGGCGTATATTAGCTAAGATATTTATGTAATTCTTATCAAATGCTAGTCGTATTTTTACAACATATCCTCCGACTCTTTTTTCCTTAACAATTAAACATAGAACCATTTGTGATGATGTTTTATTCAATCATGTTTTCACCGAAAATTCAATTATATGTTTTCTATAACTACGTTAAGATCAGATGGGATTTCAACAAAAGTGATGGCATGTGCTTTGAAGTCTCCTTGGAAGCAGTTTATTACCATTTAAGTTTAAAACCTGCGTCTGCTCTAAAATCGTCACTGCCGTTAAAGCTTCCACCAAAGTTATAGCTTAAATTTGGCCGACTCCGACTTGGAATCTCATACTGAACTCTTCCTCTAGTTTCATATCCATCGTTTTCTTTACTAAATGTCCACCTAAATTGAAAGTAAACTTACAGCATATGATTTTTAACATAATGAGATAATGCCGGACAAATAAATTTCCTACTCTCAACTATGCTTTTGCTGAATATATATCTCTACACATTAGGCCCAACATTGTTAGCATTAGATTTTTAATCCTGTTACATTTTTGCTTATACTCAGCGGGATTCTAACTGTCACCGTTTTAACACTGTGGCAACCATTCGCTTGCATTGTGTCCAGCGGTCTAGATCCCTCGGCAAAATCCGCTATATAAAAATATAGCTTCATTATCCGAGTGAATCATAGACATGTGTACCAGCGTGTGATAATGGAATTTTCGTAACTAATACTTATTAATCTCACAGTAATGTATTTCAGCATTTTACAATGACAAAGTTACTTGTCATACTATCACAGTAAATTATATACAAACGTCTATGTATTGTGACAATCATACAAAATATATATATCCATCGGATTTCTGAAGCATTAGGAATACAGGGTTAACACCAAATAATAATATGGTGTAAAAATAAACAGTGTTTAAATTAGATTTTTAATACTGTCAAACGTTTGCTTACCATCAGCGGGATTCGAGCTCGCATCGTTGTGATATGAACTTTGATGTGATACATATACACAAATTGTTTTGATTCAATGAATTAAAAATGTGTTTTCTGTTACGATGAAAAACGTTTTACTCACCGCCCTCCTGTTGATTTAAAGCAATCGCTATTAAATGTGTTGGTACTATTATAGACGTCAGATTTAAACTTCGATTCCATATTTCTGAAACCAACAGTTTTAAATTTCATTCGACTCTCGATTGAAATTTCAATATAAACAATAAAGAATATTAGATGGATAGTCTAAATGTATATAAATATGCAATTGAAATATCTAAAAGATTGTTCTTGCCTTTTACGTAGATCAACACACTAAAGATTTGAACAAACATGTTTTAAAAAAATATTTTGGAATGTTGACAACAGTCGATTAGAATGATTTCTTGAAATGTACATTAATATTGAAATTCAGAAACCAACAAAATCAAAAGAAAAAATACTAAAGAATAAAAATCATCAATTAGAAAAATAATATTTACCAACTGTATGAATCTCTTGCAATGTCGGTCAAATAATACTATGTAAGGAGCAAAACGGTATTTATACCGTAAAAATGTTTTAATCTTGATACAACCGAATGTGTGATTCAGTTAACGAATATTTCAACCAATAAATACTGCGTAAATACTTAATTGAATTATATTCTGATTTATTTTTTTACCTACAAATCTCCGCGCAATAAATGGGCATATAACAAACATAGAAGCAGGTTTGCCTCATTCTTTATACATCTAGAATTTTATGATATAAATCGTATTCTATTTCGCCTGTTGTTGATAAAGGGAACAGATTAACTGTTGTTGTAAATAACAGTTGTGTAATCTCAAAAAGCATTACACATACTGTACATGTATTTAAAACTTGATTGTAACGAAGGTATTTATCTGCACAATATATTGAAAACTCTAGTTAAGAATTCTTAACAACTTTGATCAAACATGGATTGATCGTGGGACTGACAAACAGTATCAGAAAAAATCAATAACCTTACTAAAGCTGAAAATATGAAGGTTAACGTTAATAATTCAATTCAATTCTTTTATTGTCCAATTTGGTCCCACTGGGGGCATACAACATATAACAATCATGATTATTAAGACAAAGACAGACCAGAACTTTACAGTTACAATAGAATAACAAGATACTACAATTAGGTAAAGTTAGGAATACACAGATTGATGTGGTGTGTTTGTAATAATGTTTACAACTACAGCTATAATAAGGTAAATAAATAACATATTTGTGTTTACTTATTACATGCCAAAACCACAGCTCAGAAAGAGGTTTAAAAGAGAAAAAAAAACAAAACCGTATGATTTAATGTTATTATTAAAGACGAAGGAAATTAATATTTTTTTTTACTAATTACAGGTAGTGAAGAACTTCTAAAATTGACTTTTGTCTGTTTGCAAGGGGCACCAAGGGACGGTGCTCTAGGGCATGCGATTCAATGTCTTGAATCTGCATACCCTCCTCGTGCCAAATGTAGATTAACAAGTTTTGTCAAGTATGATATCACGATATAATATATACGATAAAATGGATATTACCTACCTATTATAAAAAGCGTATTTGTTTACGACTTGATTTGTTTAACTTAGTTTGCATTAAAGAAATTGACCCGTTCTATTAAAAATTGCAATAACCCAGAAGACCTTATGTTTAAGAGATTGAAAATTTGGTCATATATTACTTGACTAGACCTTACAAGATTTTAATAAAGTATTTTAAAACTTTTGAACTCATAGTATGTACGATGTGTTTTCCTTCATTTTTGTAAATTTTTATTATGGCCTTGCCTTTATTCAAAATATGTTGCTAGTATTGTACTATTTTTGTTATACTGTAGTATAAGTAAACACAAATATGTTATTTATTTACCTTATTATAGCTGTAGTTGTAAACATTATTACAAACACACCACATCAATCTGTGTATTCCTAACTTTACCTAATTGTAGTATCTTGTTATTCTATTGTAACTGTAAAGTTCTGGTCTGTCTTTGTCTTAATAATCATGATTGTTATATGTTGTATGCCCCCAGTGGGACCAAATTGGACAATAAAAGAATTGAATTGAATTATTAACGTTAACCTTCATATTTTCAGCTTTAGTAAGGTTATTGATTTTTTCTGATACCGTTTGTCAGTCCCACGATAAATCCATGTTTGATTAAAGTTGTTAAGAATTCTTAACTAGAGTTTTCAATATATTGTGCAGATAAATACCTTCGTTACAATCAAGTTTTAAATACATGTACAGTATGTGTAATGCTTTTTGAGATTACACAACTGTTATTTACAACAACAGTTAATCTGTTCCCTTTATCAACAACAGGCGAAATAGAATACGATTTATATCATAAAATTCTAGATGTATAAAGAATGAGGCAAACCTGCTTCTATGTTTGTTATATGCCCATTTATTGCGCGGAGATTTGTAGGTAAAAAAATAAATCAGAATAT